>VMDO01025187.1:0-28604 GCA_007922755.1 Pedetes capensis | reverse complement strand
AGCACCTACACTTGTACTCATGAGGAATCTGTACATGAACCAGGAGGCAGTTGTTGAAATAGAACAAGGAAATACTGCCTGGTTTAAAGTTGAGAAAGGTGTGTGTCAGGGCTGTATACTTTCACCCTATCTCTTCAATTTATATGCTGAGCAAATAATCCAAGAAGCTGGACTTTATGAGGAAGAACACGTATCAGGATTGGAGGAAGACTCATGAATAACCTGCATTATGCAAATGACACAACTCTGCTTGCTGAAAGTGAAGAAGATATAAAACATTTACTGATGAAGATGAAAGATCATAGCCTTCAATATGGGTTATGACTAAATGTCAACAAAACAAAAATCCTTATGACTGGGTCAGTACACAACTTCAAAATAAATGGAGAAAATATTGAGGTTGTCCAAGATTTTACTTTGCTTGGCTCTATAATCAACACCTGCAGAAGCAGAAGTCAAGAAATCAAAAGACGTATTGCTCTAGGAAAATCTGTGGCAAAAGATCTCTTTAGAGTATTGAAAAGCAAAGATGTCACAATGAATATGAAGGTGCATCTGACTAATGCCATGGTATTTTCAGTCACATCATATGGTTGTGAAAGCTGGACATTGAACAAGGGAGACCAGAAAAGAATTGATGGTTTCGAATTGTGGTGCTGGAGATGTCTATTGAGTATACCATGGACTGCCAAAAGAACCAACAAATCTGTCCTAGAAGAATTGCAACCAGAGTGCTCCTTGGAAGGAAGAATAGCCAGACCGCATCTTACATATTTTGGCTGTTTAGTCAGGAAAGATCAATCCCTGCAGAAGGACATCATGTTCGGGAGAGTGTCAGGTCAACACAAAAGAAGAAAACCCTCCACCAGATGGATTGACACAGTGTCTGCAACAGTAGGCTTAAACATAAATAAAATGGTTTGCCTGGCACAGAATCGACAAGTGTTTGATCTGCTGTAGATAGGGTCACTATGAGTTGGACTCAATTGGATGGCACCTAACAACAGCAACAACATTCTGTGTGAATGGACTTGGGCCATTTGGCATCCAGTGCAAGATGTATATGCTGTCCACATCAGGTAGCAAATTCCTATGTTTTGATGGGCAGTATGAGCTAAACTGCTGCCCCATTTAGACAAGTCATATAGTTCCCAGGTTACCATAGTCCACATTCTTTCCTCCATGGAGCTTAGTTAAACACTGCTTCCCATTTAAAAATTTGAAGTCATTGACGATCTCTAGTCTGATAGTACTTGAGACTATTAATTTTCCAAATTGTCAATCAACATTAATTTGAAATATTAATTTTCAAATTATTAGCTCTTCTCTTTTCCACTTCTTATAGTAGGATCAAAATCTTTCACACTAATAAAATACAAATTCATCTTAATTGCAGCTCTCATAACCACCCTATGTACAACAGAACAAAATATTCCCTGATTCTGTGCCAGGCACACAATCTTAATTATGCTTAAGCCTATTGTTATACACATTGTGTCAATCCATCTAGTTGAGGTTCTTCATTTTTTCAATGATCTGCCACTCTCCCAACATGTTGTCATTTTCCAGAGATTAGTCCCTCCTTACAACATGCCCCAAAAACATAAAGTACAGTCTAGCCATCCTTGTTTCCAAGGAGCTCTCTGGTTGCACTTCTTTTAGGACAGATCTCTTGGTTCTTTTGGTAGTCCATGGTTATCTTCAATATTCATCTCCAGCACCGTAATTCAAGAACATCAAATCTTCTCCTGTCTCCCTTATTCAATGCATAGTTACTATCACATACTTAACTACATGACATGATTAGTTTTTCTCATATTAGTTTTGTGTAAAAACAAAAATAAAACTGTTGTAAGAAACCATTGTTTGTATAAAAAAGTGTATTTACTTTTACAATTGCTTATATATCTTAAATGGTTTATTGACTTGTAAAGCTAAAGAGATCACACTTGTAGTTGTACATTTGATTGCACACTTGTTCAATAAGCACCCAGATTACAATCAGTATAGTAATATTTAGTCATTTTCCCTCCACCTGACGTCATCACTACCTTGACTTAATACTACACATGCACCACTTTTAATGTTATATAAATGGAGTCATTCCTCATGTATACTTCCTCTCACACAATACTGGGCTTGCATTTCATCTCCATTGTTGGTTATAGCTGTAACTTGTTCATTCATATTGTTACATATCCTTTCGTTTAAACATGAAATGCTTTCTTTATCTATTTTAATGTCTATAAGCATTGTCCAGCTTCAGTTTTATGCACTTACAAATAATAATGCTGTGAACATTCTTTTCCTTGTCTTTTGATAAATGTAATTGTGCAATCCTGTTAAATGTAAATCTAGGAGAGGAGCTACATGCAAGGAAAATGTGCTAGCTGTTAACCCTTAGTGAATCCGTCACATAACTCCAGTTGGGATTGTACCAACGTATGCTACTCACCAGAAGTTTATGACAATTCTAGTTGCACAGACTCATGGTGTTCTCTGTCATTTTTACATGAACATTTCTAATTTTGTAGGGATATTGGATTATAGTTATAATTGGCAGTTTCCTGAACACTAATTTGTGTTCCCTTTTATATGCTTAGTGGACACTCATTTATCATTTTTTGTGATTTATTTGTTCAAAACTTGTGGGATTTTTTTAACCTACTGAGGATTTATATTTTTTAATTGTACAAAGTTATACCTATTTCTGTGGTGATTATTTTAAAATCAAATAATTTTTTTGGCAATCCAAAACATAGGAGTTTATTTGATTAGTAATAATGAACTACTCTTTTCCTTTAGTAATAATGAGTAGAAATCATTTTATCTTATCTTTCTTTAAATAATTATATTCCTTAGAATGTATTTATCCACAATTGAGGTTCTCCAGAAATATTATGATCAACAAGAGAAAACTAAAATTAAAAGATTATGAAAAGTTATTTGCAGCTTTAATTTTTATGAATAAAAATATTTATTGACAGTTTATAGTGTATTTTCAAGGCATCAGGGACAGACTAGTCCATACATTCTTGTCCATGATCTAAGAAAAATAATTAAGATAATTTAGTTACCACAAAACTAGTATTTTTATACAGACATCAAAGAAAAATCATCACATGCAACTCAAAATTGTCCCCCAACAGTATCATAAAAATCAAAATCCTTAATTAAATGAACCAATGACTTTTATAGTATGAAATTTCCTTTATTTTTACCCTACTCAGTTCTCCATAGTTCAAAGTAATTTGTTTTCTGGGAGAGATAGAGTAGAGATAAAATTAAGAAGGTATTGGCTTGCAGACTGCATTGATTTCCTGTGAACAAACTGCTTGTGATGGTTTGTGATAATGAATTACATTCTGTTTAGAGATGGCCTCCTTTCCCTCTCCTTTTTCATGAAGTGGTTGATAAGTCTCCAGTGCTTCCAAGTTTCTGCACAGATTACTCTATGTCTTTCAACCAAATAAATCCTGTCTCTGGCTCAAAACTCAAACTGCATATGAGAAAAGACAATGCATTCAGAGCAAAGAAAAACACCAGGAGTGAACTTAAGCTCTTCCTTGCTTTGACACAAGAGCAAAGTTAGTCACATGTTTTCTGAGTCATTAAAAGTAATGACTCTTGCCATAGCAACCAGCTACTTTGAGGCTTCTATTTAAAGGACAAAAAGGAGTGCCAAAATAGTAAAATAAAAGAAGAAAGGAATTGGTCTCATTTTAATGCAGATTTTGGTAATGGTTAGCTTGGTATAACTTCAGTATGTATTAATTTAGGGCAGCTCCTCTGTGGACTCTGTTGGCATAACAAGCTGGTTTTCTTGAGAAGAAAACCAAAACAAAATGTTCCTTTATTCTTTAAGAGAAAAAGAAAATAAAATGCCTCTATTTATTCTTTGTCCTTTGGTGCTTACTTTTGCTTTAACTTACAAAGGTTATTTTTTGTCAAGAATTGTGAAAGCTCTGAGATTTTACTTTGTTTGCAATATAATGAGTTCATGCTTCACAGTTTCATGGATGCTAGCAGAAGACATAGATCCTAGTCAGAGGTAAAGGAGTTTCTTTTATATGGCATAGGAAGTACTCTAAGCAGCAGGTCGATACTAGGATTCTTCATATTCTGTGTGTCAGAGGTATGATGTGGTGTTGTCCATTGTATGGTGGACATCCAATAGTTGTATGAAACATCAGAGGAACTGTAACCTTAAAAAAAATCAAACCTTTGAATGAGGTCACTAGTGACCTGCATAAATTTTGCAGGTAGACATGACCCATATTCTCCTAGACAACAACCATAACTGCCCTTGGACCCATGACAGTATCAGCCACCCATGAATGTTTGTATTTAAAAATCTTTGAAAAGATCTTCCAGAATAAATAAGCAAGTAAACAATAACAACAAAATCAACGCTACTGTTCAGAACATGTTCAGACTTTTGAAAGAACCATGAGAATAATCTCTCAGCAATTTTTATTTGATACATATTTATAGGTTGGCATTATGCCCTTTTGGTACTTAAAGATTGTTTTTCAGTCTCTTGGTTCCCATCATCCCTATTGAAAATCAATTTTCAATTTAATTACTGCTTCTTTGAATAAAATGTATCTTCTTCTTCTCTGACATTTTTATATTTTCTCATTTCCTTTGGTTTCTAGCAATTTCTCTATAATGTGCTTAGTTGTGGCTTTCTTCATCTTTATCTTGCATATTTTAGCTTATTTTTTTTATTTAAGTATTTATTGTTCTTTTCTAGAGCCTGATTCTATTTTATGAATTTCAATATCAGGTAGTCTTTTCATCCTCACATTTATTTCATCAAACTTGAGAAAAATAGAATATTTTATTGAACAGACTAAACATAATCTTAAAACCAAAGCCTGACAAACTTCAAAATCTGTATAGTTAATCTGTAGCTCCATCTCCATTGTCTTTTTCTTAGCTTTCCAATTGATCATACCCATTCACACCTGTGTTACTCTTTTTTAAATTAGTATATGACAGAAATTATGAACAACTGAACTGTGGAGTTTCTGGATGGTGTTATCATCCTCCTAAGAAGATAAAATTTTTATTCACCTCAGCTCCAGAGGGCCTGCAGTGGACAAAGGCTTCACTGTAGGTCTGGTAAGACACAGTCTATCTATAGTTTTCCTCTGTTCCTCGAATGTGACCCGCTAGGCTATTGAAACTCTGTAGGTTTTTTCCTTGTCCTTGAAAGGCTTGAATTTTATGTTATAGATGTTTTCAGTTTGCCTTTTCCCTATGGTTTCTTTCAGATGAAAAATTCAACAAATGAGTTGGGGCAGGGAATTCCTTTCATTTTTCATGCTTCTCAATTGCCAATTTGGTCTTTTCAAACTAGTGTGATCACCAATGCTCTGTTAGATTCTCTACTTACCAGAAGTTTCCCTGTATTTGGGCTCAGTCTAAATCACCAACATTAGCCTAGATTCAATACTTTTAAATTTTCTCAGACTGTAGACATATGGAATTTCAACTCAATTGGCAAAACCAGCCTCTATTCCTCTTGGACATTTTGTATCACTCAAGTGTTTCTTGCTTCAAAAGATCATTAATGGCATTAACAAACATTATTTTCTAATTTGTTAAACTTTTATATTTTGGGTTGGTATAAACTCCATCATATATAGAGACATAATTCACCACTCTCATTGATTTTAAATGAAAACAAAATATTTTGAGACCATATCGAATAGTATACTGTATGCATACTTATTCATACCATGGTATGAAGAATGTGGCATCAGGATTGGAGGAAGACACATGAACAACTTGTTATGCAGCTCATACAAGGTTGCTTGCTGAAAGTGAGGAGGATTTGAATCATTTACTGACAAAGATCAAAGAACACAGCCTTCAGTATGGATTGCACCTCAACATCAAGAAGACAAAAATCCTTACTACTGGGTCAGTAAGCAAGATTGTCCAAGATTTTGCTTTATGTAGTTCTACAATCAACACCCACAGAAGTAGCAGTCAAGAAATCAAAAGACACATTGCTTTGGGAAAGGCTATTGCAAAAGGCCACTTTAAAGTGCTAAAAAGTAAAGATGTCACATTGAAGACTAAGTTGCACCTGAATTATGCCATGGTATTTTCAATCACCTCATATGGTTGTGAAAGCTGGACATTGAATAAGGGAGACAGAAGAATGGATGCTCTTAAATTATGGCTCTAGAGACGAATATTGAATATATCACAGACTGCAAAAAGAACAAACAGATCTGTCCTAAGAGAAGTGCAACCAGAGTGCTCCTTGGAAGCAAGGATGGCAAGATTGTTTCTTATGTATTTTGGATATGCTGTCAAGAAGGACCAATCCCTGGAGAAGGACATCATGTTTGGGACAGTGGTAGGCCAATGAAAAAAATGAAGACTCTCCACTACATGGACTGACACAGTATCTGCAACAAAGGACTTAAACATAAAAAGACTGTATGCCTGGCACAGAGTCAGGATTTATCTTCTTCTGTTGTACATGAGGTCACTATGAGTTGGACCCAACTTAACAGCACCTAACAATAAGAATGATATTTTCAATCACACTATATATTTATGAAAGCTGGACATTGAATAAAGGAAACAGGAGATAAATTGAGGCTTTTGAATCATGGTGCAGAAGATGAATATTGAATATACTATAGTCTGACAAAAAACCAATAGATCTGACCTTCAAAAAGTGCCAACAAAGTGCTCCTTGGAAGTAAGGATGGCTAGACTGCATGTTATCAGGAGGGACCAGTCCCTAGAGAAGGACGTCTTGTTTGGAAGAGTGGGGGATCAGTGAGAAAAAGACCCTCTACTAGATAGATTGACACTATCTAGGCTATTGCAACAATAGCCTTAAATATAAAAAAGATCATGTGCATGGCACAGTGTCCAGTAGTGTTTTATTTTGTTATGCATGAGATCTCTGAGGTTCAGACTCACCTGGATGGCATTAACACAAAATTGCTTTCATAAAGAAATTAAGGGACTAGTACTTTTTTGATATCTCTACTTTGGAGCAATTTTTCTTGAGATTCTCCTTATCTTTATTGATATTGTTTTGGATGAAACTTTGGCAAAATCTTAATGATATAATCAAATTTCAAGTTCCTGCCTTTGTATGTCTGTTAATAAACATTATTATACTCTAGGTTACTATCCAAAGTGTTTTTGTCAAGTTCAATTTCTATGTCCTTAAAATCATCTTGGTTAGAAGAACAGTCTTAGTTAAATAATCCCAGGAGACTCTAAAGAATATGTTCCTTCTTGTCAGCTCTTTGTAATAAGTTAACAAAGTAAAAGCTTTCAGATGATTTACCATAAATGAAGCCCATTAACTGTACTTCAGCTATCCTAAATGGATTTATCCATAACATCTATACTAGTTTGGTAGGGCTGAAATAACAAAATATCAAGGACTGAGTGGCTAAAAGGGAAATTTATTTTTTCCTTAGAAGCTAGAGATGTGAGATCAAGCTGTCAACTGGGTTGTTTCTTCTTTCTTTTGGCTTATGTATAGCAATCTTTTCCTGCCATATTCACTTGGTCTTCCTAGGTGTATGTCTGTCTTTATCTCCTGTTCTTATAAAGACAGGAGTCAGACTGAATTAGAATCCCTTGCTGATGATCTTCATTTAACTTCAATTATTTTTAATTACCTATTTAAAGGACCTATCTCCAAATACAGCCACATTCTGAGGAACTATGAATAAGGACTTCATCATATGAATTTGGAAAGGGAATGTCTCTCCAACTGGTTTGACTCTTGAAAGCACAATTTGGATACAATATTTATTACTGCATTTCCAAAAATATTTTAAGAAACATGTTTAAGTTCTTTGTAGCTTCTGAATATATTTCTTTAATAATTTTCTCAAATGGAAGTATTAGGAATTTTATTCAGGCTAAAGATAGAATGTTAAACAGTTTTCATTGTATTTAAATCTACATTCAGCCATCTGATAGGTATTGGTGATATCTCCTGGTTTTAATTTGCATTTTCCTAATTATTACAATGTTGAACTTCATTCATGTGCTAATTTGGCTTATTTACCCTCTGTATACTTTGTCTCTTCAAAATATTTTCTAATATTTGAAATGGAAGTGTTTGTTTTCATAGTGTTGATTTTGAGTTTTTTAAAATGTTCTAGATATTAAGTCTTTATCAGAAATATGATTCATAAAATTTTCACATATTATCATATATATGATTATATAAATGATCATACTTTACTTTCTTAATAGTCTTTTGAAGAGCAGAATGATGAAGTTCAACTTATAAATTTTCTCTTTTACAGATATCAAAGAATTTATCCTATATTTTCTTTTAAATGTTTTATATTTTAGGTTTCACCTTATAATCATTCTGAGTTATTTATTTATCACATTTGCTATGAAGCATTGGTCTGCACTGAGGTATTTTTTGTGTGCATGAATACTCATTCCAGCATCATTTGTTAAGAGACTAGTCTTTCTCTGTTGAACTATTTTTGCACTTTTGTTGAAAGTCCTAAATGTGGATTTCTCTTTGAATTTTAATCTCCTGAACTTCTAGAGGTTCAAGAGAATGGCACCATCATCAGCTTGGCTATGATGAGGATCCGTTGATTACATCACACGGTGATGGCATCATGATGGGAGTATTTGTGAGAGGGAGAAATCACATGGTGTTACTGCAATCCAGAGAGAGGAAAGGGACTAATCAATCTTGCTCTTTCATAACAACCTTCTGGTGGAAACTCACAGGGTCACATCAGAAATACATTACTTTCTTCTGAGGGTAGCACCATCAATGATCTAAGTAATTTCCACTAGGCTGTACCTATTAAGGGTTCTATACCACCTCCCAAGATCACTGCACTGAAGACCAAACTACCAACATCTGAAAGCATACAAATACACTCAATCATTTCCAAACCATAGCAGTTATATAGCCAACTTCTAATTCTATGAGAACTTCCAGGTGTCTTTACTATGGAATAATGTAAGATAAGATTGATTGTTGAGGGCAGTTCATATGCTAAGAACAATTGCTAGCCAGGCATGATAATGCACACCTGTAATCCCCTCAACTTTAGAGGCTGAGACAAGAGGATTGCAAATTTGAAGGCAAAGGCAGCCTGTGCAACTTAGAGTGATCCTGTCTCAAAACTTAAAAACGGGCAAGGAGGAGACTGGGATAGGAACTCTAGGAGCTAAGTGGTAGAGCAGTTGCATAGCATGTGCAAGGCCATGGGTTCATTCCCTCCAGTACTAAAAAAAAGAAACAAACAAAAAAATGATTTCTGCAGAAGAAATAAATAAATGAATAAATAAAATTTATTGTTTCTATTTTTGATGAAGTAAATGAAAACATTACACTGAATAACAATAGCTAGAAAGGCTGCATCAAGACCAGCCAGATCAAAATATTGCATCTTTAAGGTAATGTAGAGATAATAAAGAAACAGTAAGTGAGAGGGTGAAATTCCAGGCAATAGGGAATTTTGCTTATGAAAAAGAACGTAGCCACTTCCCTTGGTGCATTTGCTAATTAAGAGTGCATGATAGAAAGCTGAATATCTAGTAAACGGCCCAAGCAGTGGACCATATTAAGAAGCAGACAAATCTAATCTAGCTTTTTCCAGTCTAACAGGGACAGAGAAATAAAAATTAGATATTCTCATGATTTAACCTTCCAACAGAATAGGGGAAAACAGAAGTGAGCTTAGCAATGCATTACATTTTCCTTCAATGATATTTTCAAGTACTCAGATCATCAGGGACAGATGTAAGACTCTACATTGAAAACTACAGAAGTTTATAGAAATAAATTAGAGTAAGCTTCAGTAAATATAGAGATTTATAAGACTTCATATTAAGAGGTAAAAATTTGCTCCAAATTTATTTACATTTGAATTACAATTCAAAGTTTTTTTAGATGTTTTTTCTTGTGACTAATAAAAAGATAAAATGTAATTATAATTCCAAAATTCAAGCACCAAGTTCAACAAGTTTATAAGAAGTTGGGTCATTGCTGTGACTATACTGACAATGAGAAAAAGTTTTGGGAATTGATTTATAGGAAAATTTGAAAGAGCAACATAAGCAAAAGCTTAGACCAGTGTAAGTGGATCTTAATAGTTGAGTCTCATGGGGACTCAGAAGATGAGAATGTTGACAAGAATGCAAGTCTATACTGATGGGTCTTTAGGTGGAAATAAAGAATCTACTGGACATTGGGTGTACTTGTTATACCAAAGCAAAAAATTTGGCAGCAGCTTGTCTATGCTCTGAAATTTTGTGGCTTACTGAGTTTAAAACTGATGAACTAGTTAATCTGACTGGTGAAATTTCAAGGCAGCACAGCATTCAGGCAGAAACATGAGTATTACTTTCTACTCCTAGCCAAATTTACCTTGAGAATAGTGAGCAAAGAAAAACAGAGCACAAAGATTTGAAAAACTTACAGCCTAGCCGGAAAAGCAGTGATTGTTAAGGTTTTGCATGGAAGCAAAATGTAAGACTTGTGAAGTCATGCTGGCTTCTGCCAAGATTTTAAAAGAAATCTAGAAGGCCAGTCACATCAGAGTCTTTGTAAATGTGGTGCTGTGGGAGTGAAGCTGTCTCTCTAATAAGAGCTCCGGAAGTTGGAGGAGAGCAATGATTGATGATTAACAGAGAAAGTTGCAGGCAGCATGAAAAATCAGCCTTAAAGTGTCACCATGTGAACTGCAACAAACAAAGCCATAATGACAACACAAGCCCTTGGCCAATTTGCCCCAGATGCTGGACGTCCAGTTGTAGGATTTAATAATTGCCTTCAGGGCTTCAGTCTTGCATTTGCTATTTTCCTGTTCTTCTCTATTGGAGTAGAAACCTTTACACTATACATATCCTGTCATTATATTGTAGAAGTATGCATGCTATTTCTTGATTTCTTGGAGGTGCTCACTGGTAAGCGTTTTCCTGAGTGTCAGAGGAGACTTTGGGCTTGAACTTTTGAGCAATGCTGGAATGGCTAAGTCTGTGGGAATCTTGGTCATGGGCTGAATAGATTTGCATTATGAGATGGACATTAATCTTTGAGGTCCAGGTGTAGAATGGATCTACAATGCCCCCTGAAATCTCACGTGTTAAAAGCTTGGGCTGTAACCAGAGGCATGATGGAAAGTGGTGGAACTTTTTATTTTATTTTATTTTATTTTCAGTACTGGGGATTGAACCCAGGGCCTGGCGCTTGCATGCTTTGCAAGTGCTGTACCACTGAGCTGTACACCCAGCCCATTTTTTTACTTTTTGAGACAAGGTCTCACTAAATTACACAGACTGCCTCTGGTCTTGAACTTTTGATCCCTCTGCCTCTGCCTCCTGAGTCCCTGGGATTACAGGCGTGCACCACCACACCCAGCTATGTGGTGGAACTTCTAAGAGCCTAAGAGGAGCTCTTCTGGTCACTGGGGGCATTCCTTTAAAGCACTAATGGGAACTCAGACCTGTCTTCTTTCTCCGTTTTGCATTCTGTTCATCAGGTGAGCAGTTTTACTCCAGCTCTTCTGTTGAAGTGATTGCTGCCTCATCACAGACACCAAAGAATGGAAGGCAAGCACCAATCATGGGTTGGTTTTCTCAGGTATTTGTTATAGTGATGGAAAACTCACATGGCATTGTTATAAACAGAAATATGCATGATTTTCACAAACATAATATTGTATGAAATAAGTCAAATACAATGTAGTACATACTATTTAATTAAATTCAAATATATCTCAAAATCTTTAACAATAATCTATATACTTTGAAGTCAGAATAGAAAGTACTTTGGAAAAAGTGACTAGAGAGGAGACAAGGCAACTTCTAGGTACTTCTTATTGTTGGTGTTAGGTGCCGTGGAGTCATGTCTGACTCATAGAGAACCTTATAGGGTTTTCAATGGCTGATTGTTTCAGAATTGCCTCGGGAGTGGATTGCCACATCCTTCTCCCTTTTTTTTTTTTTTTTTTTTGTGTGTGTGTGTGTGTGTGGTACTAGGGTTGAACCCAGGGCCTCATGCCTGCATGCTCTGCAAGTGCTGGACCACTGAGCTGCACCCCCAGCCCATTTTTTTACTTTTTTGAGACAGGGTCTCGCTAAGTTATGCAGACTAACCCTGGTCTCACACTTGTGATCCTCCTGCCTCCGCCTCTCAATCAGCTGGGATTAACAGGCGTGGACCACTGTGCCTGGCCCTTCTCCCATTTTTGTAGTGCTGGGAATTGAACTCAATACTTCAGAGACTACATAGCATCACTTTACCAACTGAGCTAAGTTGTAACCCCTCTAGATGGTTATAATAATCTATTTCTTAAATTGCTGCTGATTATAGGAAGACAATAATTTTATGAAAGCTAAAGATCTGTGTATACATGTGATTGGTGTACATATGTACATACACATATAATACTTTTATATGTCTGGTGTTCGGTTAGAAATATGATTACTTACATGATATACCTATCTATTGACATAAGTTGCTTATTACACTGCTAAAAATTAGGACTCTCCATGTTTTTCTGTCACCCTTTTTTTTTTTTTTTTTCAGTAACAATGCATTGAACCCAGGGCTTTCCACATGCTAGGCAAGTGCTCTACCACTAAATTGCACCTGTAGCCCCATTTTTATTATTTTTTAAATTTTGAGACTGTTTCTATAAGTTGCACAGGCTGCCTCTGGCCTTGATTCATGATCCTCCAGCATCAGCCTCCCAAATTGCTGGGATTGTAAATGTGCACCATGGTTCCTAGTAACTGTCAGCCACTATTGAAGCATGATGCTAAAGGGAAACTTTTCCCTGCTAGTCAGTGCCCTCTTCTTCAGAAAAAAAAATCTGTTATAGAATCTTTTTAGTATCTTAATAATTTAAAATTAAGAAATTTTATGTTTGTTTATTCAGCATCTTTGGAAAAAAGTATCAGTTTCTAAATATTATAAATATTTTTAAAAGAACATTATATTTCTCTTCCAAGCTCTCTTTACTTGCGTTAATACAGCTGTTTTTGCATATAATTTAAGCCTCTATATTAGCTATCCTTGTTGAGCCTGCAGCCATAACACTGTGGTATCCAATCCCATCAGATCCCAGAAGCCAAGCATGGTCGGGCTTGGTTATTACTTGGATGGGAGATCACCTGGGAAAATCAGGTAATGTAGGTTTGGAAGAAGGACTGCAAAGCACACTCCAAAAGAGCAATCAGCCATTGAAAACCCTATGAATAACAGAGAAGCACTGGCAATAGTGTTTCCTCTATTGTATGTAGGGGTGCTATGAGTGTGATACCGACTCAAGACACCTGACAACAACAACAACAATTCCTTGTTGATCTTTCTTCTCAGATATCCTCAGGTTTGAGTGATCCATTTAAGAATACCAAAGAAAAGCTACAGTTGGAAATTCAGGCAGTTTAGTTATTGCCTATGCACAGGCAGAGAGGAAACATACTATAATCAGACAAGCAGAAAATAATTTGGTGATTCAATTTTATATATACATATATATATATATATATATATATATATATATATATATTAAATTATACATCAAAGTATGTCATCACCCAGAAATATCTTTGTTTTTTACATTCTTGTTTCACAAGAATGAATCATTCAAAGCAGCATATATTAGTATATCATTAAAAACCAAGTGTTCCTCTTTAACTCAAGGCTTGAGATCCATGACATATGGGTTCTATTTAACAGAAGTGAATGCAAGAAACTTATTTGCAGTAAATGATCTGTACTGCTTTAATGCCTGCAGCCGTAGCCCTGTGGCCTATCCCATCAGATCTCAGAAGCTGAGCATGGTCAGGCCTGGTTAGTACTTGAATGGGAGACCACCTGGGAACACCAGGTGCTACCGGCTTGGGAGACCTAGTAACCAGCTCATAAAAGTCAATCCGTTATTGAAAAGCCTATGAACAGCAGAGAAGCACTGACAATAGTGCTTCCCATGTTATATATAGGGTCACTATGAGTCAGATGCCAACTTGAAGGCACCTAACAAGAACAACCGTTTTAATACTGCTTTAGTCAAATCCTTGGAATGGCCTTTAATTGTAACTTATTAATTGAAAGTAAATTATAATTTTTGTTGGTACTTTACACTTTTACTCTATAGAATGTCTCCAGAGAAATTCTTTCCTTCTCAGATTGCTTTCCACTTGAATTCTACCACATTATAATTATGAGACAAAATTCACCCTGCTGTCGATGAAAAACATAGTTCTTGCTCCAAAAGAGACCACAGGATAGTTTATCCTGAAGCAAATGTGAGTGACCCTGGCCTGAGAAGACAGATTCAGGTTACCCTGAAGGTCATGTTCCACCATGAAAAAGGTTATGTGAACATGTGTAGTCACAGAATAAAAGAAAATCATAAATCAACACATTAACCAATTTAGACTGGAGGAGACATCAGGGTTGTAGCAGAGCAGGGGAAATCTGTCCTATAGTTTTCAGATACTATCATATAACATTCTTGGCTTTAGGCTTGGTGGAAGATGGTGGTCTGCTAAGTTAATTGATTCCAAAATTTTAATCTAAAAGTCACAAAGGTGTTAGGTCCAATACAGAAGGTAATAATAGGCTATCAAGGGGACTAGATAGCCCAAACAACATTCTGTCTCTCCATAATTACAAAATTCTAGTCAGTCATTCGGTTTTCAGGATCTTCAACATGGATTTGGGTTCTTCAGAGAACTACACAGGAGAACTGCATATTTTAAACTCATGGCAATTTTTTAAATGGATGTGGTAATAGAAAGTAGTAACTTTCCAAAATATTAAAACAAAGTTGTACTCTATTTTCCTTTCATTTTGAAAATAAAATAAGTTAAGATCAGTGATATATTTGGCAGAAAATAAATGTTTTTGCAGTGAAGACAGGCTTTATATTGAGTATTTATTTTCCTGTCTCTCTTTCATGAAAGAAGGATAAATTCCTATTCGGTGAATGTTTCCAGTTGCTGTTGTTGTTAGTGGCCCTCCAGTTGGGTCTGACTCATAGCCATACTCATGGGTTTTTCAATGGCTGATTGTTGTGGGATTGTTTTGGGAGTGAGTTGCCATGTCCTTCTCCTGTTTGTGCAGTGCTGGGGATCAAACCCAGGCGCTCAAAGGTGTGCAGCAGCACTGTACCAACTGAGCTAAACTCCAACACCAATTTCTATTTGAGCATGTTTAATTTTACTTCCACCTTAATAGATTGGCAAACTGAAGTGGTGTCACTACCAACTATTTATTGCAGCTCTTAAAGACAACTTCTAGGCTGCTTAATAGTAATCCAACATGCCAATCAGGAGATAAATATAAGGATTATTCATGTGATCTATATTCCATATTTCTTTGTAAATAGTTTACTTTGTATTTCTGCATTATGCCAAACCACATTTGCATATAGAAAGAATTATTTTGCTTTCGTTTTAATTGGACTTTATGAAATTGTGCTTTGTCATTGTTAAAAATATATTGAATGCATACAAGAGGGTAAGGGGGCACCTGTATGAATAATGTACATCAAAATGCATTTATGGAAATGCCACAATGAAAAGCATGTCAGAATGAATCACATTAAGTTGTACATTAAAAATTTCCAATTAAAAATATATATATTGAACGCTGTATTGGCAGATATTATTTTGATTTTAATATATGCATTTATGGTAAGATTTTCATTGCCATGTTTACTGATTACCCAGCACTCTGTAAGAAATAAGGATATATCTTATTTTAGGTCTTAACAAAAATAATTTTGAGAAAGTTCTATTTATATTTTCATTTTCTTACTATGGTCTTATACCTCAATGTATATTTTTTCCCTTTCCTGGGATGGCAAGCAAATACAAAGCCCAGTTTTGCTTTGCAATTGACCAGTTTTACAGAGTATCTTGACATAGGCCTTAGAGACTATATTTTATTACTAGCTTCATCTGATACATCCATCTATACTTTCTTTGTGTCACCCACACCTGGTCTCCAAGTAATGATTTTTACATCTTGTGTTGAAAACGCATAAATATCTTGTTCTGTTTTAAAAAATCATAGAATGAATAATTTTTGAAGTACAAGAGAGGTTAAAAGCAAATATAATCATACTCTTTTCTCCTGCCATTTTAAAAATAAACCAATTAATTAAAAATATATAATTCAACTCATTTCAAATTTTAAAATCATTGACTGTCTTTTTAGTTTTGTTTGTTTGTTGTTGTTAGGTGCTGTGGAGTTGGTGTCCTACTCATAACCATCCTACATACAAAAGGCGAAACACTATTGTTAGTGCTTCTCTGCTATTCATAGGTTTTTCAATGACAGATTGATTTTTGGGAGTGGGTTACCAGGTCCTTCTCCCAAGCCTAGAGCACCTGGTGTTCCCAGGTGGTCTCCCACCCAAGAACTAACCAGACCCAACCCTCCTTAGCTTCTGAGATCTGATGGGATTGGATGCCACAGTGCTAAGGCTGCAGGCTCAGTTTTGTTTTCATAGAACATAGAGAAACATAACAATCCATTGAAATGATTTGAACATTGATGTAACCTTGGAAAAATAGTTTTCCATCTTTTTGCATTAAGATCTCTTCATATTCTGATGTCTTTCACAGTATTTTTGCTGAGTCATAGTATAAGGCAGTGAATACTAAGGGAAGAGACTTTCCCCTAATTACCCACTGTATTAGATATAAACCCTAACACATCAGTCTTTAGTTGTACAGGTACACCATTGTTTCACTCTAATGCAGCACTTCCAATAAAGGTATTACAGGAACCACAGATGTAATTTGATGTTTTCTGACGGTCCACATTAAAACAAGTAAAATCAACAAACTACAATTAGTTTTACAAGTATATTTTTTTGGCACTGTACATCTACAGTGTTATCATTGCAACATACATTTAAAGCAAAATAAATATTGAGGGAGTTTCATTTCAATTCATAGTCTGTTTCTGTTCTTCATTGCCTTTTGAGTCCCTTAATGTTTTCTGTATTTTTAAGATTTACTATTAGGTACAAGGCATTTAAAATTGATATGCTTTTTTTCCCCTGAAACTGGATTATTGAACACCAGGCCTCACACATACTATTACAAGTGCCCTACCACTAAGCCACAGCCCTAAATCCATCATTTACATTTTATTATGAGACAGGGTCTCACTAAATTACACAGGCTGCCTCTGGGCTCAAACATCCATCCTTCTCCCTCTGCCTCTGGAGTTGCTAGGATTTCAGATGTGCACCCTGCACTGGCAAAATTATGTTTTCATGATGAATTGTTCTCTTCACCAACATGCATCATCTCTATTTATTCCTAAATTCTAAAGTCTCTATTTCTAATCCATGAGTCGACTTTGTCCTATATTAGTATAGCCAATCCATCTTTTGTCTGATTAATGTTAGTATGAGCTATCTTTTCTTTTCTTTTATCTTTAACATTCCTAATTCTTTAAAATTAAAATTGGTCTCTTCCTCTTGATAGAAAGTATTTATCTTACTTGAATATATCTGACTTTTTATCAAGGTGTTCAGAGCACTTCATAAGTGATATATTTTATATAGTCAGACTTAAATCTACCATTTGCTATGTAAAGGATTTAGGTATTTCTCTTCAAATATTTCTTCTATCTCTTCTATTTTGCCTTCAAGAGCACATTTACATATATCTTAGTTCATGTGATATAGTGCCAAAGCCCTTAAATGCTGTCTTCTTTTTCATTTCTCATGTTTTCCCTCTTTATGTTTTGATTTAGATAATTTCTACTGATCTATGTATATAAGGAATGATACTCTGCAGAGTAATGTCCATTTTGGCGATAATTCCATTGCAGAAATTCTTTCTCTCTTTAGTGTGTTTCCAGAATTTTAATGTTACCTTATTATATTATTTATTTTTGCTGAATTTTCCTGTCAATGCATGATTTGATATTTTCCTTTAGAGAGCTTATTATATGAATGATAGTTATTGTAATGTCTGCAGCCATAGCCCTGTGGCATCTAATCTCATCAGTTCTTGGAAGCTAAGCAGGGTCGGGCCTGGTTAATACTTGGATGGGAGACCGCCTGGGAACACCAGAAGCTGTAGGCTTGGGAGAAGGACCTGGCAACACCTTCCCAAAAATCAATCCTCCATTGGAAACCCTATGAACAGCAGAGAAGCACTGACAGTAGTGTTTCCCCTGTTATATGCAGGGTCACTATGAGTCAGATACTGACTCGACGGCACCTAACAACAACTTGTTATTGTAATGTCTGTGTCTCTTATTTCTAGTATTTGTAGCACCTTTGACTCTCATTTTGTCACTTGTTTATCTCAAAACAGCGTTGGATTTTAGAGTTACTTTTTTGTCTTTTATTTTTAAGTAAATGTCCAAAACAATTTGTAATACACAAGAAGTGTCATTGGCAAATATTTTTTATTTCCCAAAATTAACACTGGCCATCTTTTACTAGTCCATTAATGTCAGACTTGAGTTGTCTAGTCAGGATCAGAGTTGAATTTAGGTACTGTTGTCATCATCACCATTAGAAATGAGTTACTATTATTAATATTTTTAATATTTACAGAGGGGCTATTGTGCTAAAGAATTGTTCTGAGTATTTATGTCCTACTCAGACTCACATGGTCCCCATAATCCTGTGCAATGAAGACATTCTCTATTGATGCTCTTGCTCTTCTCCCAGAAATGCATTGCTACTGCTTATTATACAGTGTGAGGTTTGTGGTGGATGTTGGGGATTCACTTTGTCCTGGTCTAGTAAAGTTTTAAGCAGATCCACTATATTCTAACCTTAGAGACAGGACTTCTTCAGTTTATTCATACTACCTCTTGTAATACTTGAATTTTGTCCTATATATGTGGAAGGTCTTGTGTTAAAGATTCTTTCATACCCATTCCTCAGTGCTGGCACAACTCTACTTTAAATGCATACAAAATCCTGGGCCTGAGAAGTTTTCCTGATCCTTCTTTGGATGTCAAGGGCTGGGTTTTAGCTCCGTTGATGGAGTGCTGCTCCACATTCTCTAAAGACCCAGATTCAATCCCCACCACTGCAAAAATGGGAGAAGGATGTAGCAATCCTCTCCTGAAGCAATCTGAAAACAATCAGCCATTGAAAACACCAAGATGGTGATTGTGAGTCCAACCTGACTTGATGGTACCTAACAACCACCACCTCAGATGTTAAAGAGCTTTTGCTTATACTTTTCTACCTAGAAAAAATGGATCTTTTGTGAGTACTATGAATGATTAGCCTGCAGCCTTGGAACTGTGGCATCTGATCCCATCAGATCTCGGAAGCTAAGCAGGGTTGGACCTTGTTGGTCCTTGGGTGGGAAACACCCGGGAGCACCAGATACTGTAGGCTTTGGAGAAGGACCCAGTAATCCACCCCCAAAAATAAATCCATCATTGAAAACCCTATGAATAGCTGAGAAGCACTGACAAAGTGTTTTCGCCTGTTGTACCTAGGGTCACTATGAGTCGGATACCAACTTGATGGCACCTAACAACAACAACAGGAGTGATTAAATTTCATGTCTCATGTCCTAGAAGCAAATAGGTTTTGGTTTACATCTCCCCAGAAGCAAGATGTCATTACCTCAGACTTTGAGATGAGAAGGATTACTGACATTCCTTTAGCATTTTAATGGTTTGGTTCAGGTAAGAGAAAGGTTCATGTTCAATATACTGTTCCTTAGCAAGAACTGGAGTCTCCAATACACTGTAGTCACCAAAAGGTATTTCTCTCTGTTTTCGAGCTCTGCCATATTATTCTTCATGAGCACATACTGAAACCCCATGTGAAATAACTTGAAGATGTTTACTAATTCCCTTCATGGATGCAGTATGTAAAGAGTACAAATTTACAGATTAGCCATCAATTTATAAGAACTGTTCAACTTTTATTTTATGTCTTGTCCTTCTGTGCTCTACTTATGTGGCTCTAAACTCCTTGGCTAACTGACATGATATTTTTCATCAATTTTGTAATAAGCTATCACTTCAAATGTTTGTTCACCCCATTCTTTTTCTTCTGTGAATACTCACAGATAGAAAGACTTGATTGCCCTTCAGCCCACTTAAGTACTCAGAACACTTTAATAGTCTTTGCACTTTTGCTCATTTTGTGTGTGTGTGTAATTCACTTTGGATTATTTCTAAAGAACTATATTCAAGTACACTAACTTTCTTCTACTTCCATAATTTTTGATAAGCAAATAAATATCTTCATTTGTAACAGCAGTTTTTTTTCATTCCTAACATTTCTACTCTTCCTACTTTTATATTTTCTGTTTGTTTGCTTCCACTTGCCTTTTCTTCATGTATCTTTTCTAGTCAATTCCATAAAACATTTATTACAGTCACTACAATTCCAATAGCAAGATATGTTAAATTTGCTTCATTGATTATTTCAGCAAAGGCAATATTTTGTTTCTTTTTGTCATGACTTAAACATTTTAATGCATGCCAAACATTGTGTGCAAAATGACTATGTAAACAGAAGTGTCAGCAAGCAATTCATGATAAATGGAGAACAAATTGAGGTGGTCTGATATTTTGCTTTACTTGGTTCTACAATCAACAGCCACAGAAACAGAGGTCAAGAAATCAAAAGACACATTGTATTGGAAAAAGCTGTTGCAAAAGACCTTTTTAAAATACTAAAAAGTTAAGATATTACATTGAAGATGAAGGTGGGCCTGATGTCATGATATTTTCAGTCATATCATATGGTTGTGAAAGCTGGATATTGAATATTGGAGACAGAAGAAGATTGATGCTTTTGAATTATGGTGCAGGACATGGATACTGAGTAGACCATGGATTGCCAAAAGAACCAACAGATCCATCCTAGAAAATTTTCAAAAAGAGTGCTCCTTGGAAGCAAAGATGGCTAGATTGTGACTTATCTATTCTGGACATCTTATCAAGAGGGATCAATCCCTGGAAAAGGACATCATGTTTGGGAGAGTGGCAGTTCAATGAAAAAAAGGAAAACCCTCAACTAGATGGATTGACACAGTGTCTACAACAATGGGCTTGAATGTAAGTAAGATCACATGCCTGGTACAGAATCAGGGAATGTTTCATTCTGTTGTACATATGGCCATTGTGATTTGGACCTGACTGGATGGCACCTAACAATAGCAACACAGATATTGTTGTTAGGTGCTGTTGAGACAGTATCCAATACAAAGCAACCCTATGTACAACAGATGAAACACTATTGTCAGTGCTTTTCTGCTACTCATTGGGTTTTCGTTGGTGGATTGATTTTTGGGAGTGGTTTGCCAGGTCCTTCTCCCAAGCCTACAGTATCTGGTGTTCCCAGATGGTCTCCCATCCAAGTACTAACCAGACATGACCCTGCTTAGCTCCCAAGACCTGACAGGATCAGATGCCACTGAGCTAAGGCTGCAGACTAACAACACAAAATTGAATAATATTTACCACAAGACAAGGACACATCAGTTATATAAGGTTTTATAAGGGTTATAAGATGTAGTGGTACTGGGTCTTGTGTTGTGGTAACTTTTCTTAGATTCACTTTACCACTGGTAAAATGGTAAATAGTTTGAGTATAAGATTAGGAGTTTTCCCTCAGGAACATTCAGGATATGATCACAGCAAGTCCTAGGAAGTCTGTGTGTTTTATTATAAAATTATCAAGTTATCATATTTTCTAATGAGCAGATATCTCTTTCTTTCTCTGTCTCTCTTCCTTTGACGTCATGACTATTTTGGTTCACTATGACATTATCTTTGCTCTATAAATCCTCCACTGGCATCCTAAACATCAGAATATCTTGTACATTTTAAAAAATATTTCTACTTGCCATCAGAAGACCCCTGGAGTAACTTGGTGGCTGCCTGAGAACTTTAAAATGATTTCTTGGAATTCTATCCAAGTTTCAGCCTTTACACCCTTTGTGTTACTCTTAGCAAAAGGCTGATGAGTTACAAAAGAATTTCTCTCAGGTTCTCCTGTCTTGCTTTTAGGTTTTCATCTGGCCCTATATAACTGCACACATTGGTTTTAGTCTGGCATATTTACCTACTCAATGAAGGAAAAGCATTGTCATTTGGGTAGAAACATTGAACCCACCAAGAAAAACATGTTAAGAGTTTGTTCAAAGATCAATTTTCCTGACCTTGTCTATGACACATTTCTCTTATTCTCCAACCCATCAGTCTATGGTCTGTATTTTTTTAAGAAGGGCTTGTCATTTTTCTGAGTGTCTGTTTAATTAAAATTTGTTTGTATTTGATAAGGAATATGAACATATGCACACACAATTAATGAAGAGCAACCAAACAAAATACTAATTTTAAATGATATTATGCTTTTTAAAATGAAAGACATAGCTCTTTATGTTTTTTCTGTATCCTAGCCCAAAGCCAGAATGACTATTTTTTAAATGTTTTGATTGAAAATGAGTCTTTTAGTAAATAATATTACTTGGATTTATGTGTGGAAAAAGTAATAATTTAGTTTATGAGATTAATATAGTGGCTGTGCATTCATTTATTTTACATTATCAATTTTACTTCTGTTGTTTTTATGAGGTTAAATAAAATTTATTTTCTTCTGAGATCTCTATGTGTTTTATTCCATTAGAACAACATTGAAAATTACTTTTAGTGAGATAAATTAGCTTCCCTTTACTGTGGTTATTTTACAACCCATATCTATTTCATCTCAAAGTCTTTTGCAATGTGTTTTTATTTTTATCTAATACTTTCAGTTTATTAAATTAGAATATTGGTGTCTTACTATTTCTGTCAGTTTTACTTACTGATGCAGTAGAAAAACAATGCAAGTAAAATGTACCATTTTCTAATGATCATATATTTTAATTTTCATATTATAGAATTGTTATATATAAACCATATATGTATATAAATATATGTATACATATACATGTTAGGTATATCTGGACAATATTGATATTCTTGAAGTATGCTATATATAAGATACACACACACACACACACACACACACAAATGGGCTGGGGTTTAGATCAGTTGGTAGAGTGCTGCTCTGCATGCTCTGAGGCCCTGGGTTCGCTCTCCAGCACTGCAAAAAATGGGAGCAAGATTTGGCAGCCCAATCCCGAAACAATCTTGAAAATAATCAGCCATCAAAAACCCTATATAGAGTCCCTATGAGTCAGACTCGACTAGACAGCCCCTAATGACAATATACACATAGATTAGCTACATATAGATAATACAAAAACATATATCATATTCATTACAAACTGTAGTAAATTGATTTCAGTAATTTTTCCAATTATAAATTCTATAGGGGAATTATATATATGGTAACTATATTAATTGTTTTGTTAGTATTCATCAAGTCAGATCTGATTCATAGCAACTCTATGTACAACAGAAGAAAACACTACCCAATACTGTGCTATGCACATGATCTTTTCATGTTTGAGTCTGTACTTGCAGCCATTATGTTTCTTCTCATTTCAAGTCATGCCACATAAGCAGAAAGAGGTCACAAGGGGTTTACTCCATTCTTTTTGTTGTTGTTGTTCTTGTTGTCCTGGGGGTTGAACCCAGGGCCTCATGCTTGCATGCTTTGCTGGACTACTGAGCTGCACCCTTAGCCAATTTTTTACTTTTTTGAGACAGGGTCTTGCTAAATTATGCAGCCTGCCTCTGGTCTTGAACTTGTGATCCTCCTGCCTCCGCCTCCCTAGCTTCTGGAATTACAGGCATGTGCCACTGTACCCAGCTGGGTTTACTCCATTCTTGTCATTAAGGTCGACTCTACCTTAAGGAGGCAAATCTTCCTCAATTGTTTTTTAAATGGCTTTTAACCTGGGGGTCTCATTTTCTGGCAATATATTTGACAGTGCTTTTCTGCTATTCATAGGGTTTGTGATAGCTAATTGTTTCAAGATTAGCCTGTTGGTCTTTCTTCCTACTCTGTCTTAGTCTGGAAGCTCAGCTGAAACCTGTCCACTATGGGTGGTCCTGCTGATATCTGAAATACAAGTGGCATAGCTTTCAGTATCACAGCAGTACTCAAGCACCCACCATAGGACAAGCTGGCAGACAGGTGGGGTCATTCACTAATTGTTGTTAGGTGCTGTCGAGTCGGTATCCAACTCATAGCGACCCTCATAGGGTTTTCAATGTCTGACTATTTCGGGATTGCCTTGGGAGTGGATTGCCAGGTCCTTCTCCCATTTTTGCGATGCTGGGAATTGAACTCGGGACCTCAGAGACTGCAGCACAGCACTCTACCCACTGAGCCAAATCCCAGCCCCATTCACTAATTAGCTCCCTATATATTTTAGATATTTATTGAGCTTTTTTAGAAATTGGAAATGAAAAATTTATATTGTAATGTGTTCCTTAGAACACCATACATGATGGCTGATGTTTAAATTACATGATTTTTGAATTAGTATTTTAGGTACTCTGCTCCTCTTTCCGTGTGCACTTGCTGGTTCCCATGAGGTGAGCATCTTCCTCTTCCATGCATTCTCCCCATGATGTATCTGGTCACAGGCCCAAGGCAATAGCTCCAACAATTTTGCACTAAAACCTACAAAATTGGAAGTCAAATTAAACCTTTCTTCTTTTCAAGTTGATTACATAGGGTTGCATATTTTGTTATAGCAATGGAAAGATAACAAACATGGAGGCTACAGAAATTTTTCTATTTTGAAGGTTCAGAAAATAAAGTGGAAGAATGGGAATTTTCTTCAAAGTTTAAAGTCAAATATTTCCTGTATACTATACCACTGTCTACTTCTTTACTTTTTATCACCTTCCTTTAAAGATCACTATTTTCACTATTCACATTCTTTATTTTCTTTTAAAAATAACCACAAAGCTATGCATGCAAGAATGATGTATGCATCAACAAAATGATATAAAATTTCAAGCTTATGCAAAATCTTTAAATCTATATTTTCAGAATCTGTTCTTGGATATGAGTGGGCTTAGATAGCTTATATTATATAAATAGCTGGAAGAGTGGAAAATGTTTTCTCTTACTTGCAAGATACCTGCAGGCTCCTAACCATTAAATGCTATGACAAACTGTAATCAATAAGCATTCTCCAACTGATCCATTCTCACTTATAAATCTCACCATGAAGTTACTATATTGGGCTAACTCCTTATGCTCAAAAAAGATGGGAAAATTAAAAAAAGGATTTTTCATGTAATTTTATAACTGAATGGAAATAAATATGTAAAATAACAATAAGTTTGAACTTTTAAAGGGTAGTTTTATTTGTTTTAATGCTGGAAGAAGATTGTATAATAATTTTATTTTGTGTCTACTTTGTTTTATTTGAGTGTGTTTGATAAACTAGAATGCTGGCAGAGAAATCATTCAGTTTTGTTTGTTTAAATTATGTCAAAATAATAAATAAACTTGCAGTAAACATCTTTGATGATCTTTATATTGGACTTCATAATATTCATTATGACAGCATGATTCAAGATTGCATGCAAAACATTTTACTTATTGGCCTGGGTGTAAGTGAAATTTTATAAATAATGTGCTAAAAGTCTTGATAAATATATACCTGCAATGAGAAAGAGATATCAAATTAGTCCCTACACATTCATTTGGTATATAATATATATAACCTAATCAAATGCACTAGTTCATTACAGCATCGTTATTATAGTTTGTTCCTAACAGGCAAATTTTCTGTAATCTCCACAAAAGTCTATTCATATATTTTGGTGAAAAAAAAAAAGGCTCAATAACATAAGGCAGATTTTTTTTTTCCTGCATGGAAAGCCAGGGGATGAAAAGGTAAAGAATGGAAACTGAGTCAAAGTGGCATTGAAAACAGAACTAAGTTTAATTAGTCCTGAGGTTTTACCTAAAAAAAATTGACTTATTAGAAAAAGAATCTACTTTGACTCATGGCTTTAGAAGTTTCACATGGTCTCTTGGCTTTATCACTTTGGGCCTGCAGCAAGGCAACGTATCATGGCAGAAGAGCACTGTGTGAGAAATATTTTTGTCTCATAGTGGCTAATAAAACAAAAGAAAGAGAAGGCACCTGGCATCCCAATATCCAATTCAAAGGAATGCCCCCAATGATTTAACTTCATTCCCATCAAATGAAGAGTCCACTACCTTCCAGTAACACCATGGCTTGGCAACCAAGCATTTAGCATATAAAGGCATGGCAGACAATTAAGAACCAAAACATACAATGTAGTTTATATGAAATGATCTATCCTGACAATCCTAGAATGATGTAAGTATCCATTAAATATCTTCTTTTAATTTTTTGAACACTGATCTCACCATACCACTTAAAATCCCCTCTTGGTATTCTTTTCCTCTTCCTAAATCATTCCCCTTCTATTTTTGTCTTTTAAAAAAGTATGGATTCTGCATATGAGAGAAAATATGCAATACTTGCATTTTTGAGTCTGTTTTATTTATAATGCTGACTATAGTTTTGTCATACAGCTTTTAGTGCTTTGAGATACATTCCTTCTAATCCTAGTTTTTGAGAGATTTTATCACAAAGGGATGTGGAAATTTGTTAAAGACCTTTCTACATCTATTGATAATATCATGTGATTTCTGTGCCTATTTATGTGCTACAGTATATTTATTGATTTGTGTATGCTGAACCATACTTGCTTCCCTAGAATGAAACTGAGTTAATCATGGTATATGAATATTTCAATGTGTTGTTCCAATTGGCCCATAAATATTTTATTGAGAATTTGTGTTTCTATGTTCATCAGGGAAATTGGTCTATAGTTTCTTTTTTCTTGTTGTGTCCTTGCCTGGTTTTAGTATCAGGGTAATATCGGCTTCATAAAATTAGTTTAGTGGCATTCCTTCTCTTTATATTGTCAAGAATAGCTTGAGAAGCATTGGTTCTTTACAGGTCTGGCAAAATTCAGTAGGTAAGCTGTCCACTCCTGGACTTTTCTTTGTTGGAAAACTATTACGGCTTTAATCTAATTGCTTGTTATAAGTCTGTTTTAATTGTTTATATCCATTAAGTTTAATTGTGGTATGGCATATGTGTTTAGAAACTTATTCATTTCTTCTAGATTTTCCAACTTACTAGAATATAAATTTTCAAAACATTCCCTATTAACTCTGGATTTCATTGGTATCTGTTATAATACCCCCTGGTATCTGTCACAATACCCCCTTTCTTGTCTCTAATTTTATTAATTTGGTCTTCTCTCACTTTTGGTTAATTTGACTTAGAGTCTTGTTTATCTTTTCAAAGAACCAACTATTTGTGTCATTGAGTATTTATATTGTTCTTTTAGTCTCCATGGAAGTAGGACCCAGCAACCAACTCCCAAAAATCAATCCGCCATTGAAAACCCTATGAATAGCAGAGAAGCACTGACTACAGTATTTCGCCTGTTGTATGTAGGGTCGCTACGAGTTGGACATCAACTCGACAGCACCTAACACACACACATTTAGTCTCCATTGCATTAAATTCCACCCTGATCTTCCTTATCTATGTCCACTTATTAATTTGGTGTTTAAATTATTCTTGTTTATCTAAGACCTTGAGATGTATCATTAAGTTATTTATTTGAGTTCACTCTGAGTTTTTAGTGTGAGCACTCATAGCTATAAACATTTCTTTAGAACTGCCTTTGCTATATACCAGGCATGTCCAACCTGCAGCCCATGGGCTAGGGGTTGAACCCAGCACCTCACACACACTTTACAATTGCTCTACTACTGAGATGTACCCACAACTTCCTTTTATTTTTATTTTTTCTTGGGATCAACAGCTGTTAGTATGCAGTGATGATGTGGATGTTGAATGTCCCCCAGAGACCCATCTTTCAAAGACTGAATCCCCAGTACATTGCTGTTAAACAATATAGATCCTTTAGGAGATGGGACCCAGTAGGAGATTCCTACATCATTGGAAGTATATCCTCAAAGGGTATTGAGGAACACTGGCCCCTTCTTTGTCTTCTATTATTCCCTGGATAGCAATGAAATAAGTTTTGCTCTTTCATACACTCCTGTCATAATATTTCACCTAGCCCAGCCCCAAAATAATCAGGCCAACTGATCAAAGATTGGAACCTCTAAAACTGTAAGCCAGCAAAAACTTTTCATTTATGAGCTAATTATCTCAGATATTTCATTATAGTGGATGAAAATTGGCTAATACAGATGCTAAGGGCTGAAACTGACATTAATTGGACTTCCCTCAAGGCTTCAAAAGTTCCAGGGATCTAAAATAAATATACACAATAGATTCTTCTAGTACATTTCTTGTCTCAGTAGGAAAAAAGATTCTTGGCACTTCTTACTCTGACATCTTCCCCCACATCAACACTTATTTTATTATGAAATGGATTTTTAAACTATATTGGTTAAAAACAAGGAGGGATCACAGACCATATACAATGCCATGAATAAATACAACTGAAATGAGAAAGTCTAGAAAAAAATAGAATAAGTATCCAAGCAAAAATTAACAGACATCTTAATAAAAGGATGTGAATCTTAATTTTTTTAAAGAGTGTGTATTATAAATATGTTTTAGCCCAACAACCTAAAAGCATTAGTGACATAGTCCCT
>VMDO01025186.1:0-28582 GCA_007922755.1 Pedetes capensis | reverse complement strand
TATATACGCACACATATATGTATGATTTCTTATTTTTTCTGCAATTCAATCTACTTTGCGTTTCAAGCTCCTATTCTCCCAGAATAACAGTCTCAGTCTGTTAGAAACCTCCTCTTTACATAAATTGTACATAACTTGAGAGATGGGTCTTACAAAGTATGGAGAAGTTGATGGGGAGGAATAAAGAAGGGTAATACTATCCCTTTAGGCCACTTGAAGCTACCTTTCCACTTTTCCTCCGTTGAAACACCTAGCATTCCATATGGTGCTTAATGTCAGTACCTGAGGCCATTTCTGAGAAATAGCCTCTATCCATCCCATCCCTGAGGGCCCCCATGTCCAGTATTTCTGTATACTGTGCCTGTACTATGCTTGTAGGGGTGGGAATTATCCTAATGTGTGGTTTTCTAGGGCCCTAGACTCTCTACATAGCTCTTTGATAAAGCTCTTCTATGAAACTGGGGGTCCTCCTCTGTTCTCAGTTTCTACAAACCTATTTTGAGTCTTTCTGTCCCCTCCTGTCCCCCACATAATCACTGAATAGTTCACTGAAAGGGTGCAGTAGAAAACCTTCCATATGGTGATTTAGGCACTTACTTTACTCACAATTGTGGCTCCCCTTTCCTCTAGGTCCCTTGAGTCATGTCCATGCAGCCACCAAAGGAGGAAAGATAGAGCATAGAAGGTTTTTGTAGGCCAGGTATGCAAGAGATGCATGCTACTTTTCTCAGTATGCCATGGGTCAGCCTGAGCTGTGGTCTGATATGACTAAAAAGAAGTCTGAAAAGTGTTTTCTGCCTGCATTTCCAAAAGAAAAAGAAACATGTTTTGGTGAGCACAATGGCAGACTCTGATGTTGTTAGGTGCCCTCAAGTTGGGTCCTACTCATAGTGATTCTATGTACAACAGAACAAAACAATCCCCAACATTGTGTCATGCCTGGGACTATGTCAGTGTTTCTCTGCTATTCATAGGGTTTTTCATGGCTGATTGTTTCAGTGACAGGCTTCTGGGTCCAGCTCCTAAGCCTACAGCACCCAGTATTCTCAGGCAGTCTCCCATACAAGTACTAACCAGGCCTGACCCTGCTTAGCTGCTATGATCTGATGAGATGGACACCAAGGTGGCATGGCTGCAGACATGGCAGACTCTACTACAGGGAATGTTCTTGTCCCTCCAAATTGTTAGCTAAAGATAGGTGTTCTTTCTCCCCTGCCCCCAAGGATTAGTTAGAAGTATAGAAGACAGTTTTAAGGTCTTCATGAGAGGAATAGGACTCTCCTGGGAAAAACCTCATCTCAGATAAGACAGAGATAACATATAGAACTCTTCAATTCACACAAATAACTCAGGTGTACAAAAAAAGTAGACAAAAAGCCTTTTGCCTTCTGCTCTCCACAGCTCTCCTCTGAGACAATGAGCATGTAACAGCCTCATAGGGAGTTTTTGATGTATTTTTCAGCTGCACACCTCATTAAAATCATTGTAAGTGCTTGGTTAGCAGAAGTGCTAGGGGTGCTGTGGGAGCACATATGGGCCTTAAAGGATTCTACCAAGAAAATAAAGAAAAGATGCTATGCACACAGCACACAGCAGGTGTTATGAGGCCAAAGCACTGGGTTTGTTTAGGACACAAGAACAATAAAGCTAAAAAAATCATTGAGTAATGTGAGAACTATTTAAAATTTTTATGATTTACATCACATCATCTAATTAGCTTGACACTAAATAATGGCAAGATATTCCTTTTGCTTAGGCTCTTTCCTCACTAATAATCCCTACTCTGGATGCGCCTGGCAGGTTGTAGGCTGCACCTCATTCACTAGGTTGACCTCCTTTAAGGTACACAACATGGGAGGGAGAAGATGGAGGATGGATAAGAACCATGCTTCAATTGGGGTAGAAGGTAGGGAAATCATGAAATTCCCTACTCAGAACAAAACAAAAGGATGGGGATGTGGCTTTAATTATGTAGAAAAGTGGAAGGGCACAAAGACAAATGACCAAATAGTGGGGACTCAAAAGATAGAGAAGAGGACGAAATGGCAGGGCAAATCACCATAATCCTCAGCCCCAGAGAAGATGGCAGCAAAGGGATTTGGAGGATACAGAGCCCTTTGGAAGGTGCATGGCTGAGGTGAGAACCAATGGGGCCATCCCTGACAGCACGCAGCTGGCAGGAGAAAAGGAGACACTGCTTGCAAAGGCACAGGGCTGAACAGCAACCCAGTAGGGCAATCCCTGACAGCGAGTGGCTGGAACAAGGTATAGTGGGGCACCAAGCAAGGATGCATAGCTGAAGAAAAGTGTGGTAGAGCCCACTCAGATAGTCATGGCTGGTGGGAGGCAAGGTGGACAAAGATGTCTACAGGACTCTCTGGGAAAGAAGTCAGATGACACAGTCCTACTGTAGGGCTTTGAACCCTGGGTCTGTGGTTTTTCTTAATAGGGGAGAGACAGTCACTGCCCTGGCCTCTGGAACCATTGGAACTGTGAACTGGAGGGAGGGAAACTGAAAGATGCAAGTTTGGGGATGGAGAATACCAGTAGGCACTGCTAGATCCCTTAGCCTAAGAAAGCTTGTTCAGAAAGAGGTGCCTTTGGGACCCAGTAGGACTTGCAACATGGAGAAGTACTGCCATAGGTGTGGGGAGCCCAAGACACATGACTTAGGCTGTGGGGTCTGGGAACACAGAGGATGGGGAGAAACTGAGGGGACAGTACTGAATGCAGAGGATGTAGTAGGAGCTAAGCACTGGACACTGAGGCTGCAAACTATGGGAGTCAATGAGGGAGAGAAAAGCCCCAACAACCTATCAACACCCAAACTCATGGGAACACTGGGGGAGAATCTCTTTACATACAGAGGAGGTGGGACCTAGCACCCAGACCAAGCAATGGACAAGCCTTAGCAGAAAAACACATGAAACATGAAAGGACATGCTGGAAGGGAAGATCCTATAGACCAAAGCACCCCAACATATAATGAATGTCAGGATAACTAGATTCTTGGAGGTGCCTGATGGAGAATTAAGAACTCTGCTTATAAGTGTGCTTATAAATATGTTAAAAGGCTTCAAAGATACCACCATGAAAGCAATTGATTCATGAGCCAAAAAAAAAGTATCTAATTTGGAAGAACAATTCTATGGAGAAATAGGAATTTTCAAGAAGAATCAAGCAGAGGTCCTTGAGATGCAAGGAAAATTAAATCAACTCAGCATTATGGTAGAATCTTCAGTTTCTAGATTACATGAAACTGAAAACAGAACAGCTGAAGCTGAGGAAAAGGAAGAAGACCTTCTTTACTCACATGGCAAGATATAAAGAATGATGAAGCAGTATGATTTTCAAGAGATATTTAATTATCCACAAAGAAGCCAAAAACAACACGAGAGCATTAGGAAATTTCTTCAAAGAAATATCAGATGAAAACTTCCCAAATTAAGACAAGAGCTGCATACCTATACAACTGAAACATTCAGAACCCCAAACAGAGTAGACAAGAATGGATCCTCTCCAAAACACATTATAATTGGAATGATAAATCTAGAGAGCAAAGAAGCTATTCCAAAAGCTACAAGAGAGAAACACCAACTCATTTAAAAAGGTAAATCCATCAGAGTAACAGCAAACTTCTCAACAACAATGTTAGAGGCAAGGAGAACTTGGACAGACATCCTCTAAGTCCTGAAAAAGAATAACTATCAACCAAGAGTACATTGCTCAGCAAAGTTGTCTTTTAAAATAGATGGTGAGTACAAGACTTTCCAAGATATTTTCTTGTTTAAATGATTCACAGCCACCAAGCTAGCATTCCATAGGATGCTCAACGAAATACTGCATACAAGGGAGGTATGTTGTTGTTGTTAGGTGCCGTTGAGTCAGTATCCGACTCATAGCGACCCTCATAGGGTTTTCAATGGCTGACTGTTTCGGGATTGCCTTGGGAGTGGATTGCCATAAGACAACCCCAAATACATGGTCAAAGGAATGAATAATAAACAAGAGGAACTTAAGAAAAAAGTAGGCCAAATATGAACCAAAAAATAGTAACAAGTACTAAATTGATGCAGAATAATAAGCACCCCTCAATAATTATTCTCCATGTATACGACCTTAACTCATCAATCAAGAGACATAGACTGGTCGATTGGATTAAGAAACATAAACCAGCCAGTGCGGTGGCGCATGCCTGTAATCCCAGAGGCTCGGGAGGCAGAGGCAGTAGGATCACAAGTTCAAGACCAGAGGCAATCTGCCTAACTTAGCGAGACCCTGCCTCAAAAAGTAAAAAAAAAAAAAAAAAAAAAAAAAAAAAAAAAAAAAAAAAAAAAAAAAAAAAAAAAAAAAGGAGAAGAAGAAGAAGAAAAGAAAAAAGAAAGAAAGAAACATAAACCCTTGATATGTGGCATTCAATAGACTCACCACATCCAAGGAGACCACAAAAGGCTCAAAATTAAAGGCTGGAAAACAATATACCAACCAGGTGGGAAACAAAAAAAATGCAGGAGTTATGACACTAATTTTGGACAGATTAGTCTTCAATTCCAAACTAATCACAAGGACAAATAAAGGACAATACATATTATTAAACATAACAGTCAACCAGGAACCCATAACATTACTTAATATTTACTCACCAAATACAGGGCATCTAGCTTCATAAAACAAATTTTATTGAGATAAAGAAACACATTGAGTCAGACACAATAATAATGGGAAATTTCAATACTCCATTTTTGCCAAAAGACAGGTCATCCAAACAAAAAATCAACAGACAAAGTATGGATTTCAATTGCACCATAGACCAATAGGAATTTAAAGATGTCTTCAGAATATTCCATCCATCAGATGCCAAATATGCATTCTTCTCAGCATCACAGGGAACTTTTTCTAAGATAGACCACACTTTAGTCTACAAAAATAGTCTCAATAAATACAAAAAAGTAAAAAAATTATCCCCTGTATCTTGTCAGATCACAACAGAACAAAACTAGAACTCAAAAACAAGAAAAATTTCAGAGATCTTACAAATTCATGGAGACTAAATAATACACTGCTGAATGATCAATGAATTAGCAAAGAAATCAGAGTGGAAATTTAACAATTCCTGCAATCAAATGAGGATGTTCTCATCCTACAAAAATTTATGGAACACCACAAAGGCAGTTCTAAGAGGAATGTTCATAGCTGTGAGTGCCTTCATCAATAAGTTAAGGAAGGCCCAATTAAATACCTTAATGACACATTTCAAGGCATTCAAAAGCTAACAAGTCAATCCCAAAAGGAACACTCAGACAGAAATTATCAATATCAAGGCAGAGATATACCAATTAGAATCTAAAATGACAATTCAAAGAATTAATGAGACTAAGAGCTGGTTCTTTGAAAAGATTAATAAAATAGATATCCCCCTAGCTGGTGTCACCAATAGAAAAAAAGAAAAGGCCCAAATTGAAAAAATTAGACATGAGAATGGGGCCATAACTACTGATACCAATGAAATTCAGAAAATCATCAGGGAATATTTTGAGAAACTGTACTGCCCCCAAAATGAAAATACAGAAGAAATAGGTAAGTTCTTTAATACATATGAATTATCAAAATTAAGCCCAGAGGACATAAGTAATCTAAACAGATCCATTATATTCACCAAAATAGAGAAGGTAATAAAAAGTCTTCCAACAAAGAAAATCCCAGGCCCCAACAGGTTCAGAGCAGAATTCTATCAAACCCTTAACGAAGATATAATACGTACTCCCCTCAAACTATTTCAAAAACTAGAAAAGGAAAGGCTACTCCCAAACTCCTTCTATGAAACCACCATCACCCTGATACCAAAACCAAGCAAAAACACTTCAAAGAAAGAGAACTATAGACCAATTTCCATGATGACCATTGATGCAGAACTTTTCAAGAAAATCCTGGCAAACAAAATTCAACCATACATAAAAAAAGATTATACACCATGATCAAATGGGTTTCATTCAACAGATGCAAGGCAGGTTCAACATATGAAAATCAGTCAATGTAATCAATCATATCGAGACTCCAATTCCTCAGGAAATGGCACCAAGAATTATCAAATGGGATTACATGAAATTAAAAAGCTTCTGTACAGCAAAGGAAACAATCATCAGAGTTAAGGAAAAACCCCCTGAATGAGTGACAGAAAATCTTTGCATCCTACACATCCAACAGAGAACTAATTTCAAGAATTTACAAAGAACTCAAGAAAGTATGTGCCAAGACAGCAAATAACCCAATACGCAAATAGGTAAAGGGAATGAACAGACAGTTCTCAAATGAAGAAGTTTGTAGGGCTAAGAAACTCATGAATAAAATATTCAATATCCCTAGCCATTGTTGTTGTTGTGTGCCATCGTTGGTATTTGAATCATAGTGACCGTACATACAACAGGCGAAACACTATGTCAGTGCTTCTGTGCTGTTTATAGGGTTTTCAATGGCAGACTGATTTTGGGGAGTGGGTTGCTGGGTCCATCTCCCAAGTCTACAGCACCTGGTGATCCCAGGTGGTCTCCCATCCAAGTAGTAACCAGGCCAGGCCCTGTTTAGCTTCAAGATCTGATGCCACAGGGCTATCGCTGCAGGCATCCCTAGCCATTAGGGAAATGCAAATCAAAACTGAGATTCCATCTAACTCCAGTAAGAATGGCCAAGGTCAACGAAACAAATAATAACAAATGCTGGCAAGGATGAGGAGGAAAAGGAACCCTTTTACACTGCTGGTGGGACTGTAAATTAGTTAAACCACTTTAGAAATCAATGTGGAGATTTCTGAAAAACCTAAAAATAGAATTGCCATATGACCTCTGGGAATATACCCAAAAGGAGACAAGTCATCATACCACAGTGTCACCTGTATTTCCATATTTAATACAGCCCTCTTCACAACAGCAAGGATATGGAAACAATGAAGATGCCCATCAACAAGAATGGATTTTAAAAAATTATGGTGTATGTACACAATGGAATATTACTCAGCAACAAAATAGAATGAAATAATGTCATTTGCAGCAAAATGGATAGAACTGGAGAATATCACCTTAAGTGAATGAACTTAGGCTCAAAGAGAGAAATACCTTATGTTCTTGGTCATATGTGGGAGATGAATCGTACTTAAAGGATAAAAATCTTATACATAACATATATAAAAATGAAAAACTAAATTTAAATAAGAATAGAAAATATAAGCAGAGTAGAAAGCAGGAGAGAAAGGACTAGCAAAGGGAAGCAAAAGTTGTGGTATATGGGAAGGGGAGGAGAAAAAATGTAAAGGGGTAAAGGAGAGTAAATGTAAATGGTAAATGTAAAGGGGTAAAGGGGGAGAGGATAATCTCAATGTAATGATACAACTTCATGAGTACATGGGAAAAATAGAGGAATACAACCCATGTATGCATACAAGTTTTACCACATATTAGTCAAAAGTTTCCATAAACTTTGTAAGTTGATGAAAATATAACCAAAAGTGATCTAATAGTTGCACAATGGAAAAAGAAAATGCCATGTTACTCTATACCCCACCAACATTTATCAATAGAGGGGGGAAAATACAACATGGAAATCAACAACAGTTAAAATATGACATTTTTACAGCCCCTGTATTTGTATAGCTTCAGAAGCAGCCCTAATAACCTAGGAATGTTTGTTGAGAGTTTGCTATCTGCCAATATTTTCCAACCACAGTGGATGAGTTTTGAAAAGAAAAAAAATGTTATAAACTAGTCTTCTTGTCCTTTAGTTCATTGTTGAACATATGCTAACAATTACTTAAATTTTATCTCTTTATTTCAACTATATAGATCCTGCCTCAAAGGAGGCCAGATAATAGAGTAGACAAAAGTAAACAGAAGAAGGTTTCATAGAACAGAGACAAGCTGACCTAGGAAAAGCAAAGGGGAAAATGGGGTGTTGTTGGGAAGAAGTATCTATCAATGTGGGAAGGAGACAAAGTGAGAAGGAGGTGGAACAGATAAGGAAGAGCAAAAGAATTTGGACATGTGAACTATTCCAAAGTGTATGCAAAGAAGTCATTCATTTTTGTACATCTTGATTTTGTAGATTATAACATATTTCATAAAACTCAAAATGAGGATATGGAAAAAGGGGAATTTTATCCATAGAAAAATTGCTATTAGCTAAATAGTCTAACATAGAAAGAAAACCAGCTTTAATTTCTAATGGATAATCATATGTGTATATGTGAACACACAGTACTAGCAAAAGCAGTTTAAGGCAGAGAATCCATTAAGAATCACAATAAAAGTTTTTAAAGAAAAAAATCAGTAAGAAGTAAAAGAAATTAAACACTGAGTTGTGTGGTACTCACTAGTTTTATTAGGATGTAGCATTGTGTAGTTGAATGATAATGAGCTCCTGGAATCAATCATAGTTGGATTTAAATCTAGGCTACATTCCGTGCTACGCTACATTCCGTGCTACACTAGTCAAATCATGTAAACTCTCTGAAATCCAGTGTATGCATCTAAAATGGTGAAAATAATCTCTTCATCACTAGACTAGGGTAAGAATTAAATAAGGTAATATATGTAAAGCAATTGGCACTAAGTCTAGTACACTGCACATGATCAAGAAATACTAATTCTCTTCTATTCTTTAATGATAATAGGGAAATAAATGCCATTGAGCATTTACAATATAACATTAAGCTTAGTTGTGAAAAGAAATAAAATGAGAATGATTGAGACATGTAATGAATTCAAGAACTCCCAGCACAGTTTACATGATGGTAAAAGAGTTACTCTGCATTTCAATCATAAAAATGATAAAATTATATAATAAGTTTGAACTTCTCTTTTCTCAAGAAGTTAAGAAATCAATTTTTTTCTGCTTGCTGTTAATCTTCCTTGTGAGATGATGAGAGGTGAGACTGGAAAGGGCAACTGAGGTGATGTTTTTTTCAGTACTGGAAGGTTGACCCCAGGGCCTTGTGCTTGCATCTTTTGCAAGCACTCTGCCACCAAGATGCACTCCAAGCCCATTTTTTTTTTTTTTTTTTTTTTACTTTTTGAGACAGGGTCTAGCTAGGTTATACCAGGTTGCCTCTGGTCTGGAACTTGCAATCCTCCTGCCTCCACCTCCTGAGTCACTGAGACTACAGGCATGAGCCACCAAGCCCTGCCTCACGGGATGTTTTAACCACAAGTTGAGCAATAACTTGAAGGAAACTTTTGCTTACTATGCAGTTAATCAGCTCCTAATCACTTCCTTTCTTCTGAAGTCTGAAGGCTAACTCTTCCTTTACCAATCCAGACTTTATTTTCAGCACCACCTCCAAGTCACCACAGTCAGCAAGATATTCAGCTCCACCTCCAAGTCACTACAGACAGAGTGGATCAAGCTTCTAAAATGTGCAAACTATCTAGAATTTTAAATCAAATGGATACAAGTAATTCAGGGGCTAGAAAAAGCTAAATCACAATATGTCTCTGGAACTCACTTAAGATGTATCAATATTACAGGGAAATAAACATAAAAAATAAATTATTTTACTTTAATAAAATGATTTAAAAATAAGTAGGATTTAAGAAAATCTCCAAAACATAAAATAAAATGATTTGAAGAATGTTACCTATCTCTAGGTTGCTGTTCTTCTTACCCAATGAAAGAAAATCTAGAAAGGAGGCAAATGTCAAATGAACTAACTTAAACAGAGAAAGATCCAGTAAGTAGTTAAGATTCATTAAGCACCCATGGGCACCCAGGGGAAGGAAGCAGGTGCTCATAGAGCCCTCTAATCTCTTTTAGATTCTCAGAAACTCCTGTGAGACACTTTGTGTATGTCTTGATAGTTTCTCCAAACACTGAACAAAGACAAGGCAGGGTTATCTGCAACACTAATCCTGGATTTTTTTCAAATGATAAATAAAACCCATGTGCCACAATGAATTGAGCCAATGTGCTAGTTTTCATCATTTATAATCTTCCTGCTTAGGGCTGACAGCCCTTCAACCCACAAACTCCTGTTGAGCTCCTCCTGAATACCAAATACCAGTTCAGCTGAGGCACAGTTTCTGCTTTTGTGGACATCATGAATGTAATTAGACAGTGTTATAATTTGGATGTTGAATGCCTCCCAAAGGTCCAGTGTGAAAAACTTGGACCCCAGGGTAGCACTAATATGAAGTACCGTGAACCTTTAGGAAATGAGGCCGTGTAGAAAGTCCTTAGGTCACCTAGAGAATGTCCTGAGGGGGATTGTGGGGCCCCAGCCCCTCCTCTTCCTCTTTCTCTGGCTTTGCTTCCTGGGTGATGAAGTGAGCAATTGGCTCCCCCATGTTCCCCTATCATGATGTGCTGCCTCATCAGAGGCTCAAAGCAATAGAGACACTCAATCCTGGACTAGATCCTCCAAAAGCATAAGCCAAAATAAACCTTTTTTCTTTATAAGTTAATGACCTAGGTATTTTATTACAGTAATATGAAGCTGGGGCTAGGGTTTAGCTCAGTTTGGTAGAATGCTGCTCTGTACTCTCTGAGGACCCAGGTTCAAACACCAGCACCACAAAAATGGGAGAAAGACATGGCAATATACTCCTGAAGTAATCCTGAAGCACCAAAACAATCAGCCATTGAAAATGCTTTGGGGGTCACTATGAGTCAGACCCAACTCAAATGGCACCTAACAATAACTATGAAGCTAATACAGGCAGACACTATACAGTCATTTCTGGTAAGTCACAATGGGAACAGGAAGAGAAATACCATGAATCCAATCTGCATGTGATTCTAACCTGCATCTGCAGTCCTGTAAAATTGTTGAAAGGGTACAGATTAGACTCAAGAATCTACAGAACTTACCTCAAACTGAGAGTGGGGAGCTAAAGAAAGTCCTCCTTGAAGAACTGACGTACCTGATTTAGTTTTTAAAAATGAGGAGCTACTATGACAAGTAGGTTAGCGTAAGTGGATGATGAAAACAAAGGGCCAGTTGGTGGTGATGTTATGGAAAGTCACAAGGTAAAAACTAGCATTCTTTTGTTGTTGCTGTTGTTGGGTGCCATTGAGTCAGATCCGACTCATAGCAACCCAATATACAACAGAAGGAAACACTACCCAACACTGCAACATGCACATGATCCTTTTATGTTTGATCCTACTATTGTAGCCACTTGTTTCTTCTGATTTTGACTGGTGCCACATCAGCAAAAGGAGGTTTCATGGGCTTTACTCCATTCCTGTCATTAAAGTCAACTCTTCTTTGAGGGGACAACTCTTTCCCAGTCATCTTTTGAATGCCTTCCAGACTGAGGGGGCTCATTTTCTGGCACTACATTTGACAGTGCATCTCTACTATTTATAAGGTTTTCAATGGCTAATTTTTTCAGAAGTGGGCTGCTGGATCCTTCTCCTTATTCTGTCTTAGTCTGGAAGCTCAGCTGAAACCTGTCTACCATGGGTGACCCTGCTGGCATCTGAGAAACTGTCACATAGCTTTCAGCATCATAGCAACATGCATGCCTCCAAAGCAGAACCAGATGACAGATATGTGTGCAAACACAAGGGCAGATATTTAGGGTTTCAGCTAGCATAGAATTGGAGCAAAACGGGATAAAAATAGGGAGAGAAGTTCTGAGAGGTGCAGATAAAGAATGAGGCAGAAGCCAAATCATGCCCCTGATGAAGCTGTGCATCATAGTGAGGGTATATGGTGGAGCCAATTGCTCACCTCATTACCCAGGAAGCAAAGCCAGAGAAAGAGGAAAAGGAGCTGAGGCTCCAAAATCCCCTTCAAGGACACTCTCCAGGTGACCTAAGAGCTTGTACTCCCTGAAGAGTTTGAATGTTATCCCCAGACAGTAAAATACACAGTAGGATTTTAGCAGGGAAGTCACAGTTTAAGATTTGTATTCTTCCTGCAGCAAAGGTAGGAAGTGGACCTGAGATCACAATAATGTTGTACTACTCAGGACAGAGAGGACACTGTTTCCCTCCCAGTAGTAGTATGGAAAGTACAGAAGGAGAAATGTTTGGAGAAAAGAGAAAAAGAGCTCAGTATTGGAAATGTTAAACTTCTGATTGTGATTCATCCCAGTGATTATTTTCTCCCTGATTTATGGAAAGAGATTTGAGACACCAGTAAAGATCTCAAACACAGCTGATATTGATACCAACGGAGTGAGTCAGAGTTAGTCCTCAGCTGGTAAACTCTGACAGGCTATGGGTTGTTTATGACCAATGTCAATTCTCTCAGTACCTAACTGTGCCAGTAGTTTAGTATTATGGCTATTTTCTGTTTGTTGTTGTTGTTGTTGTTAGGTGCTATCTAGTCGGCATCCAACTCATAGTAACCCTACGTACAACAGACAAAACAATATTGTCAGTGCTTCTCTACTATTCATAGGGTTTTCAATGGCTGATTGTTTTTTGGGGAGCAGGTTGTTAGGTCCTTCTGCCAAGCCTACAGCACCTGGTGTTCCCAGGCAGTCTCCCATCCAAGTACTAACCAGGCTTAACCCTGCTTAGCTTCCAAGATCTGACAGGATCTGATGCCATGATTGTACAGCTGCAGTATGAGATGATCTAGAATAACAATAGGAAAGGGTTGAAAACAGAATCCTAAAAATGTGAATGTGTTTACTAAAGTATGAAGGAGAAATATGTAGAGAGGAGGAGAGATGAAAGACCACAAAGATAGCTAAGAAATCCTGGCCAGAGAGACAGGGGATTCATACCAGGAAATACCAGAAGAATTATTTCAAACAGAGAGGCTAGCCAATAGTGGCTGAGGAGGAGAATCATATGAAAAATGGGTACTTCAAAACACATTTCTATTCTGAGATAAAGAGCAAGTAGGTAGAGGAAGGGTAAGACAACGGGAGAGAAGAGAGATGAACAAAGGAAACCCATCCCTAATGAAACAGAAAAAGATGGATAACACTTTCTACTAAAAGAACTTGTGGATCTACGTTATTGGAGGGGAAGAGTTGGGAAAGAGTTGAGACAGGGGAAATAGCAGAAAGTTAATTGATTTCCTCTCATGAAACAGACATCAAGATACTGAGCATGGAGCATTCAGAGAGGTGATAGGCAGAAAACTGGAATAGTATATTGAAGGTTCAAATGATGGTGAGAAGCATGGCAGAGACAGTTCTCTGGAGCCAGGCTGGAGACTCTAAAGTTATATGGTGCTAACCAAAATGTGTGTATATTTTTTTCTAATAGTTCTTTGGAAACTGGATAGAAGAACAGAAGAAGTAACTACCTGGTTTGACTGAGGAATAATGTTTTACCAGAAAGATGCAGAGGAAAGGCAGGGAAGCAAGAAAGTTGTCAAAAATTGTTATAAGTAGCACTATGTGATCTAGACTTCTTATAGAAACAAGAAAGAAAAAAGAACAAATAGTAATTGAATATCAAGAAAAACCGAAGAACAGGTGTAATGTGAATATAGGAATAAAAGGAAGAATAATTTTTAAAATGTGGTGTAAAATGGTAGACATTTATGATTTAGCAGGAGGAGCAATTCAGATTGCTGACATATAGCCCAAAGGTGAAGGTGGCTGAATTTGGTGCAGAGAGGTAAAGTGGAGGAGGTGGAACAGCCATAAATGAAGGGCTGTACATCACAGCAACCCTCATATGCAACATTTATCACTTTCTATAAGTTGGACATTGTCATGAGCAATTTATATGAATCATTGCATAGTGCTTTTGATGTAAGCACCATTACTACATTTTACATATGAGAAAACTAAGGGTCAGAAAAGTTATATGACTTGCCCACAGTCATCCAACTAGTAGATTGCAGAGCTATGTGTCAAACCCACTCTTTGACTCCAAAATCTATGTTCCTTTCAAGAATGATGTTGGAGCTTGGGATGAAGAGAGGCATCCAGAGTCTATACTCATTATTGTGTATGAAGAGTGATCAAGAGTTTGGTTTAAGAGAACTATAGAAAAGAAAGGCCTGTGCCTCCAAAGAGGAAGGATTCTTGCATGAGCACACAGAAGGAATGGTTTTTGAGTAATGTTGGGAGTTAGGAGAATGCCTTCAGCCTCCATCCTGAGGTCCTTGGACAGAGGAGACTAATCAATCTTGTGATGATCAGACCTTTGCAGGCTCTAAGCAGTGTTGGTAAGAAGTTACTGTGATGTTGCCTCCAAGGAAACCTCAGCCCAGATGTGAAGGCAAAAATAGGTTTCGATATTTTCATAAGCCTGATATTGCATTGCAAACACCTGGAGAAGCAGCAAGGTATAGCCTAAATGATCACATTTCTAGAGGGCAAGAGTAAGGGGTAGTGGAGTGTCAGCTGGGAAAAAAACAGGGAAGCTGTCACATAGCCTTCATAAGGAGAATGATCAAGGATGCAGCTCCTAGGCAAGTCATTCTCATCATTAAAGATCCTTGAAGGTTTTGCTGATTATCTCAGTCCTATTATCTCTATCCTTTTTGTTCCTATGGTCTCTGATTTTGTCTTCTTTTCTCCTATACATTTTCATATTTTCCATTGTAGTATATATGTCATTATTGAATCCCCAACCTTGTGAAATGCTAAGCACACATTAGGTCCTTAATGGGCATTTCTTTGATTCTCTGGATGGATGTGATGAAAGCTTTTAACATACCATGTTTTGTTTATTTTCATCATATCTTAATACATATCTCTAAGTCTAAATGGAGTATTATGGTTTTTTTCTGAGAACTTGAAGCCATTTAAGCCGGGTGTAGTTCTGGCAGAAGTACAAGAGTCATAAAATCTCCAGAAAAAGTGACCCGAGTTTGGCTTTATCTCTGCTCACCATACAGAAACAACTGGGAGAAACTATACCATACAGAAGGAACATAGATAGGCTTTCAGGCATGATCCAAAGGTGAGGAGAGTTTAGAGTTCGAAAACACAAAAACAAACAAACCAACCCAAAACAGAAATGCTTTGCTTTTCTGAAAGTAGAAATTGCATTTTCTGAAGAGCATTAAGAAATAGCTGGGCATGGTCGCACATGCCTATAATTCTAGCGACTCAGAAGGTGGAAGTAGGAGGATTGTGAGTTCAAAGCCAGATGCAACCTGCGTAATTTATTGAGACCCTGACTCAAACTTAAAAATTAAAAAGGGACTAGGGGTGTAGGCTAGTGGTAGAGCACTTGCAAAGTACGAACAAAGCCTTAGGTTCAACCCCCAAGTACTGCAAAGAAAGAAGAAAGAAAGAAAGAGAGAGAGAGAGAGAGAGAGAGAGAAAGGGAAAGAAAGAAGGAAAGAAAGAAGGAAGGAAAGAGAAAGGAAGGAAGGAAGGAAGGAAGGAAGGAAGGAAGGAAAGAAGGGTGTCAACCTTGACTTGAAGGCAGGGGCTTATGAGAAAAGATGGGGCACAGGGGGCCAGGGAGCTGAATGACTCCAAGACACAGAAGTTAATTTCTGCACATGTTTTATACTTGTACAAACAGGAAATGTACTATGTTAAAAACAATTCCAGCTAAGTAAATGATTTATAGAGAGAGCTGCAGGTGTACTAGTTATTCCCAGCAATGCAGCCAATTTAATCATGGCAAACAGCAAGTAGTTTACAGAATAGGGATCTGAAGTCAAGTATGATGTTTCAAAGGTACAAAAAATGGTCACGCCCTATCACATGCTGTTTCTGGGAACTGTGTTTAGTTCCTCTGCTGGCAAGTCTTCCTGGCAACTCAGGATTTGGCACGTACACAGATCATGACTGCCACTCTGTCCTGAGACTACTTGTGCAAATCTCCATAGTAGGGATCTGGAGTCAAACATGACGTTTCAAGGGTACAAAGAATGATCATGTCCATGTGCTATTCCTGGGAACTATGTTTAATTCCTCTATTGCCAAGTCTTCCTGGCAACTCAGGATGTGGCAAATCATAACTGCCACTCTGTCCCAAGACTACCTGTGCAAGTCTCCATAGGAAGAAAGGAAGGATGGATAGATTTATAACTCCATTTTCTCCATCTCTTTTTAGCATACCCAATGTGATAGTGTATTGTTTAATCAAGAAACTATCTTCTTCCTAAGGGCATAGCCAGCGAGCAGCTTCCAAATTTGTTGACAGGTAGAGTTTTTGTTGTTGTTTTCCCATGTTGGGGACTGAGCTAGATAAGCCACTTTTGACAGCTAGGATATGTCTGCACACAAGGATTAGTGAGGCAAAAGGAAAGAGAATTTTGCTTCAGGCTCACATATCTACTTCCCACCCTCTAAATACCATGCAATTCCTGCCCCACAAATATTATCAAACAAAGATACCTATTATGAGTTTTTAACTCTTAGCAAAGACTAAACAGCCAAACAGGCTATCATCTCTCACCTTAGTAATAACAGAGGAGACTGTATTAACCTGCTTCCCACATGAAGCCCTCAACAGTCAGTCATTTGACAAAATGAACTAGAATTTAACATGTGAGACAGAATCTGAATTGATCCAGGCAATAGCTAGTGGGCAATTTATTATTGATTACCACAGGCAGATTTGCTTTTCTGTTTTTTTGTTTATTAGGGTGCTGGACTCAACTGAATTAGGCTCTAGAGTTTAGTAAGTGTGAGGACTGAAACAAAAGTGAAATAGACTGAAAGGAGGTAAAGTTCGGACTTCTGACAGGCAGACTGAGGACATGTAAGGAATGTTGTATTTTATTCAAGTTGAATGAGCAGCCTTGAGTAGATTTTGAGACATGGTGTGATCTGACTTCTTTTATTTGTGTGTTTTATTATCACTCTCCTGCTAGGTTAAAGATGGGCCAGAGGGGAAGGAGTAGCTGTGGGGGAGGTGTTGGAGGGTTCTGGCCAGAGGCCAGCACAGAGAACCCTGGTTCCACCCAGGACACCAGCAATGGGAATGGAGGGATTGCTGAGAGGTTGGAGGCAGAGGAAACAAGAGGCAACAAGGGTGAGTCAGGGGAGATATCACTAATTTTGTTCATTTTATCTCAATTTTGAAAATTTCATATTTTCATCTCCCAAGCCCAGTCAACATCTTGTATATTGTTATTGTTGTTAGGTTCTATCATGTCAGTGTCCAACTCATAGTGACCCTATGAGGTGACACACTATTGTCATTGCTTCTCTGCTATTCATAAGGTTTTCAATGGTTGATTGTTTTGTTTTGTTTTATTTGTTTGTTGTTTTGGGAGTGGGTTGCCAGGTCTTTCTCCCAAGCCTACAGCACTTGGTGTTCCCAGGTGGTCTCCCATTCAAGTACTAACCCAGCCTGACCCCACTTAGCTTCCAAGATCTGACGGGATTGAGTGCCACAGTGGTATGGCTGCTTGCATCTTGTATATATGATTACTAAAAATAGCAAGCTAAATGAGCAAAACTTCATTTGCTCTGATCTTTTTATAGCATTTCAAGTATTGGAAAATAATTATGAAAAGAAATATTAACTCTGGTGGAAGCATGAATAATTATTATAGAACAAATTCTACCTAACATGATATAATAGGTTTTGGTGATATTCTACAACCAACCAATTTAAATTAGACACACTGAGATTTAAGTTTATAAAATGATTATGCACCTAGTTTAAAACATTGGTGTTAGTCCCCTCTCAATCACATGTCAATTCTTAAAGTGAATAAATGTTGATAAATATAATAAATGGCAATGGTTCTCCATTGACAAATCTATACTGATGTATAGGAAGTGTCCACTTATTTTCTGTAAATCCAGTTAAAATCAAGTTGGGTCCCTTACCCTAATTCCTAAAGCCCTCCACAAATTATCTGACTTCCAACCTCTTTATTTCTGAAGAACTCTATCAGCCCCTCTATTTAACTTGAAAATCATTCCACTCTGTTCTCTGCTTTCCCTTAAGATAATTTTAATAGTCATTTCAAAGAAATCAGATTTTTAAAAAGCCAGAAATTAAAGTACATTAAAAGTGACTTCAGTTTTTGCCCCTAACATTAATTTCTTCTCCTAACAGCTGTACCTACAGATGTCTTCTAACAAATAAAATGTAGCACAAGTTCTCTCTCTCTCTCTCTCTCTCTCTCTCTCTCTCCCCTTTCCTCCCTCCCTCCCCCTCCCCCCTCTTAATTTCTCTGGTTGAAATCTAGCTGCTATTTTCTGAGCTATTGTGCGAACAGACTCAGGCAAAGAGGAACAGAGCAGTTTCGGGCCTGTAAGCCAGTGAGGAACTGAGGCCCAACAATTCTGGAGGAACCAAATCTTGCTAACCACCATATGAGTAAGTTCAGCAGCATCTTCCGCACTCAAGCCTTAAGACCAGAGGTCTGGTCAACACTGTAACCTGTGATAGATCTTGGAGGAAAAAATCCCAGATAAGCTGCACACAGATTCTTGTAAGAAGCTGTGAGATACAAATACTGTTGCTTCAAGTCACTAAGATGTGGGTTAATTTTTGACATTGCAATATATAAGTAAACAAACTATAAAATGATTGTTATTTGTATACCTATCAGAGTATGAAGTTCTGAAAGCTGGGAAGGGTCTTAGCTATTTGTATACTGTAAGCAATCAAATGAACAGGGCGGAACAGCGAGAGGTACTGAGCAGGCCACATCTCTAGCCACTGCTTCCCATGGAGGAGGAGAAACAGAGCCTGCATCCAAAGAGGTAAGACAAACATCTCTGGCCATCAGACTAGCAGCCCTAGGGGACAAACCCACAGTCCTTGAAGCTTTTGAACTCTTCTGGGGATTTGGATTCACAGCAACTCTTCCTAACTGGGGGGTTCAACATTGGAGAGGTGACTTCTTTCTCATGCTCCATGTCTCAGGGGGCCATGTTGAGAGGGAACCTATTGTATGAGACTGAGCTACACCACAGGGACTGCAAACAAAGAATTATCACCCATTTGGAGCCTGGGGAGGGGTGACCTACCACCACCCCAGCATGCTATACAGCAGCAGCAGGCAGTTACAGCAAAGGGAGGTGATAGGATGTTGACACACTTAGAGGTTCAGGCAGCAAGAGGGTTCGGAAGGCTACTCAGAAGCAAGCCTGACCACCCAGGGAGAGGGGAGGTCTCCATCTCCTGAGAAGAATTACAGAGACTGCCAACTGTGAGCTGTGGTCAGATAAAAAGATTCCATCCTCAACTGACCACCACCTCCACCTAACAGATTCCAATATTAGAAACCACAGAAAGAAGCACCTCCATTACTTTTTCTTCTTATTTTTAGTTTTCTTTTTTTCTTTCTTCCTGTTGTTGTAGGGATTGAACCCAGGGCTTTGCATGGGGTAAATGCTGTGCCATTGTGCAGAACCCCCAGCTTTTATCTTATTTTTGCTAGGAGACAAGATTACATTGAATTGCACAGGCTGCCTCTGGTGTGGGGCCCAAGATCATCCTTCCTCAGGTCCCAGAGATGCTAGGGTTACAGGGAAGAGAATTGCTGTCTGCCTTTTTTTTTTTCCTCTTTGTCTCTCTTTTTGTTGTTAATTTTCATTTCCTCATTTCCCTTTTTTAGGGTAACTTTTATCTTTTTTCTTTTTTAGTTTTTAATTTTTTTCTCTTTGTATATATCTTTTTCTACTTATAGTTTAAATCTCTTAGGTTTAATACTTTTCCTTGCCATGATTATGTTTACCTAATTCTTTTCATGTATCTTTATCCTTATTGTACAATCATTTTTTAATCTTTTTCTCTTTCTTCTCCTTCTCCTAACATTCATATCCTTTCTAGATCTACTTTCTCCTCTCTTTTACTTCACTCTTGAGCAATACTTCTGTCTCCCCCTTTTCTGTTCCCTCTTCTTGCATCAGGCTAGTACAATTTATTCCTTTACCCTAAATATTTTTTAACTTCATAGTTTATATTGTCATTATTTTATGAACATTGGTGGTGCATCAGTGGGATTTAAATGATTTTAAATGTATTTCTATATCTAGTTTGGTCAAGTATTGTACCTGTTAGAGTGGTTTGTCTTCCTCCAAGAGAGTAACATTGGACATTGTGATCTCAAGAGAAACGTATTCACCAAGAAGATCTCCAAATAAAATGAGAAGTGATATCCACCCTCACAGATGCACAAATCAGAAACACAGAACACATTAAAAAATAAGGCAATGCATGTCTTCAAAAGACAATGATTCTTTAACTGAATACAAAATTATGTAAATAGGCTGGGCATGGTGGCACACACCTGTGATCCCAGCAGCTCGGCTCAGGAGGGGGAGGTGGGAGGATTGCAAGTTTGAGACCAGAGGCAGTCTGCGTAACTTAGCATGACCCTGTCTCAAAAAGTGAAAAAAAAAAAAAAAGGGCTGGGGGCGCAGCTCAGTGGTCCAGCACTTGCAAAGCATGCAGGCACGAGGCCCTGGGTTCAACCCCCAGTACCGAAAAAAAAAAAATGTAAACAGTTGAAATGTCAAAGAATTTTAAAATCTCCTTGTAAAACTGATCAATGACCTCAAAAAGGACACAAACAAGCAAATGAATGAAGTAAAGAAATCAATACAGGACCTAGGTCAGAAAGTCACCAATGTAGAAGATAAAGTCAGAAAAATGGATGGGAAAGTCAGTAAGGAAATTGAGATTTTGAAAACAAAAACCAAACAGAAATGTTGAAAGTGTAGAACTCAATAAATCAAGTAAAAAACAGAATGGAAATTTTCACCAATAGACTAAATGAAGCAGAAGATAGAATATCAGGGATGGAAGACAAGGTTGGGAAAATACTACATTCAGATATCAACAAAGAAAAAAATTGAAAGAACATGACCACAATTTTCAATAACTTTGGATCATGATCAAGATATCAAGCCTGGAATAGAAGGAACTGAAATAAAACTAAACACATAGAAAAATTATTCAGTGAAATTATAGCAGATGATTTCCCAAATCAGGAGAAAGAAATGGACAACTAATGAGAAGAGGCAGTTAGAACACCAAATAGACATGACCAGAAAAGAACCTCCCCATGATATGTAATAATTAAAATGCCAAGATTACTGGAAAAAGAATATTAAAAGCTGCAAGATAAAAAAAACATCAACTTACTTAAAAGGGGAAACTCATAAGAATTACATTACACTTCTCAGCACAAGCCCTAAATCTAGGAAAAGATGGATGATATACTACAAACCCTGAGAGTAAATAATTTCCAGGTAGATTATTATATCCAAAGTTATAATTTAAAATTGAAGGAGAAATAAAGACATTCCATGACAAGCACACACTAACATGACCACCAAGCCAGCAGTGCAGAAGATACATAAAGGATTCCTACCCACAAAGGAGGAAGAAAGGCAATCTCTACCATGAGAGTAGAGAAAAAAATATACTTCATGGGAGCATCAGACAAACTAAAGGGGGGTAGGAAGGAATCAATCATATCTAACCCCCCCAAAAAAAGGCAAACCCTGAGTATAAATGGGGAAGAAAGAAAAAGATGAGTAGTATATTAACCAACCAGGAAAACATCCAACACAATTATAAAACCCAGCAAAATCTTCTCAACAATAACCCTAAATATACATGGAGTAATAAAGAGAAACCACATAACCCTATCAATAGATACAGAAAAGGTCTTTGAGAAAGTTCAACATCCTTCTATGATAAAAGCCTTGAAGAAACTAGGAATGGAAGGAATACATCTTAACATAATAAAGGCAACTTATGAAAAACCTACAGTAAATATCATACTAAATGGTGAAAACCTGAAAGCATTTCCCCTAAAATCAAGAACAAGATAAGAGTGTCCACTGTCTCCACTGCTACTCAATGTAGTAATTGACCTAGTAGTCATAGCAATAAGACAAGAGAAAAAAAAGGGATTCAAATAGGAAATTAAGAAGTCAAATCCCTATTTTCAGATGATATGATTCTATATTTAAATAACCTAAAGACTCCACCAGAAAACTCTTGGATCTGATAAACATTTTCAGCAAAGTTGTTGTTGTTTGTTGTTGTTAGGTGCCATCAAATTGGGTCTGACTCATAGGAACCCTATGTACAACACAATGAAATGTTCCCTAATTCTGTGCCAGACACATGATCATTTTTATGTTTAAGCCCATTGTTGCAGACACTGGGTCAATCCATTTAGTTGAGGGTCTTCATTTTTTTCATTGACTTGCCACTCTTCCAAACATGATGTCCTTTTCCAGTGGCAGGATAAAAAATCAACATATATAAATCAGTAGCTTTTCTGTATATCAATAATGACCAGGTGGAGAAAGAAACCAGGAAAAGAATCCCATTCACAATAGCTTTAAAATAAATAAAGCACCTAGGAATAAACCTAACCAGGAAGGAAAAAGACCTCTACAATGAAAACTTTAACACTAAAGAAAGAAATTAAAGAAGACACCAGAAGGTAGAAGGATCTCCCATGCTCATGGCCTGGAAGGATTAACATGGTGAAAATGGCTGGGTTATTGAAAGTTACAGATTTAATGCAATCTAAATAAAAATTCCAATGACATTCTTCACAGAAATAGAGAAAACAATCCTAAAATTCATATGGAAGCACAAAAGACTCTTTATTGCTTAAGTGATCCTAAGCAGAAAGAATAATGCAGAGAGCATCACAATTCCTGATTTCAAATGATATGAAAAAGCCATAGTAGTAAAAACTGCATGGTACTGGCACAAAAATGGACATGTAGACCAACTGAACAAAAAAGAGGATCCAGAAATAAATCCATGTGTAGCTACAGCCATCTGATATTTGACAAATGTGCCAAAAATATAAGTCGAAAGAAAGATACGCTCTTCAATAAATAGTGCTGGGAGAACTAGATATTCTCATGTAGAAGAATGAAACTAGAACCCTTTCTCTCACTTTTTTTTTGTTTGTTTGTTTAGTTTTGTTTTGCGTTTCGGGGGGTTGAACCCAGGGCCTCGCGCCTGCATACTTTGCAAGTGCTGGACCACTGAGCTGTGCGCCCAGCCCATTTATTTTATTTTATTTTATTTTATTTATTTATTTTTTTTTTACTTTTTGAGACAGGATCTTGCTAAATTATGCAGACTGCCTCTGGTGTTGAACTTGTGATCCTCCTGCCTCTGCCTCCCAAGCCACTGGGATTACAGGTGTGCACCACCATGCCTGGCACTCCTTGCTCTCACTTTGTATAAAATTGTTTCAAAATGGATGAAAGACCTTATTGTAAAACCTGAAATTTTGAAACTATTAGGGGAAAACATAGGAAAAACACCTCAAGACACAGGGATAAGCAAGGACTTCCTGTATAGTATCCCAATAGGGTAAGAAACAATAGCAAGAATTAACAAATGAGATTTCATGAAATAAAAAGCTTTTGCACAGCAGAGAACACAATTATCAGAGTGATGAGATAGCCTATATAGTGGGAGGAAATCTTTGCTAGTTATACTTCAGACAGGTGATTAATAGCTAGAATATACAAAGAGCTAAAAAAAAAAAAATAGACACCAAAAAAGGAAAGTATCCAATGAAAAAATGAGCAAAAGAACTGAACAGCGACTTCTCAAAAGAAGAAATACAAATGACCACCAATCATATGAGAAAATATTCAGCAACCTTAGCCATCAGGGAAATATAAATCAAAACTACATTGAGATACCATCTCACCCCAGTCAGAAAGACTACCATCACCAAAACAAATGATAACAAATGCTAGCAAGGATGAGCAGAGAAAAGACCCTACTACACCCCTGGTAGGAATGCAGGTTGATGCAGCCACTATGGAAAACTAAAAATAGAATTACCATATGACCTGGCTATTCTACTTATAGGGATATAAATTTGAAGGAATTTAAGTCAGTATACCACACAGTTACCTGCTCATCCATGTTTATTGTAGCATTATTCACAATAGCTGAGATATAGAATCAATCTAGGTATCCATCAACAAATAAGTAGATAAGGAAATTGTGGTATATATACACCACAGAGTTTTATTCAACCATAAATAAGGACAAAATTATGACATTTTCTGGAAAATGGATGGAACTAGAGATCCTCATTTTAGTGAAATAAGCCAGACCCAGACATACAAACATCATGTTCTCTCACATATGTGGATATTAGACTTCAATATATATTCAGTATTAAAACATAAGTCACGAAAGTAGAAAGGGACATGTAGAGAAAGTTAATGGACTAAAGAAAAGGAGGAGCCAGCAAGAAGAAAAGGTGATGGGACAAAGGAAAGAAAATATCACATATTTTGCCCTATGGACATGTCAGGATGTATATAGATAGATAGATATGCATACAAACAAGACATGCAAGTAGAAGGTGGACCATTGGTGTGGAGGGAAAAGAGGGGGAGTGGGGTACTGTGAGGGTAATTGGGAGGTGAACACGAGCAATGTACAATGAAATGAATGTATGGAAATGTTACAGTAACATCCATTAACTGGTACATGAAAATTACTACTAAAATAATTAGGGGAAAATATCAGGTAATTAAATGATTTATGATTAATAATCAAGAAATATTAAGATATTAAATTTGAGACTGAAATTATGCAAATCCTAACAAAAATTTCCCCTTTTCTTTCCAAATTGTTTAATATCTGGATTATATGGAAACAAATATAATTAATATTTCAACTGTTAACAACAATATTTATTATTTTCACATTCTGGAGAGGGCATAGTGGCTCTTGGAACAAACACACCACTGTTAGTAAAGAAAAGTTTCTTCAAGTGACAGACAAGCAATGGGAAAGGGATATGTTGTTTTAGGCCAATAAGATCTGCTGTGTAGAAATGTGACTTTGGAATCCACCACATTCCTCTTGTGATTTTAATCCTAGAATGGCCTGGGATGTCAATGGCAGTAGCTAATGGCCCAGACAGTAGTACATTGGCCAGAGTTGGCCAAAAATAATCCAATTAAAGTTAAAATTTCATATAAGCAATGAATAATTTTAATATAAGTATGAGCCAATAAATTATCTGTTGTTTTCTGAAAGTATAACCTAAGTGGTGCTTTGGACTGAATTGTGTCCCTCCCAAAATTCATCTATTGAATTCCTAATCCCTATTGTGGCTATACTGAAAGATAGAGCTTTTAGGTAGTAATTAAAGTGAAATGAAGTCATAAGGGTGGAGTTCTAATTTAATAGGATCAGTGGTCTCATTAGAAGAGGAAAAGAGAGAGAGGTCTCTACATGTGCACATATCAAGAGAAGCTTTCATGAAGGGGAAGTCAGGAGGAGAGCCTCCCCAGGGAGCCAAACCAGCTGGCATTTTAATCTTGGGGTTAGCAGACTTCAAAAATGTGAGAAAATAAATTTCTCTTGTGCAGCCACCTTGTTGTTGTTGTTAGGTGCTGTCAAGTCATGTCCAACTCATAGCGACCCTCATAGGGTTTTCAATGGCAGATTGTTTTGGATTGCTTTGGGAGTGGGTTGCTACGTCCTGCTCCCATTTTTACGGTGCTGGGAATCGAACTCGGGACCTCAGAGACTGCAGAGCGGAGCTCTACCAACTGAGCTAAATCCCAGCCCCTGTGTAGCCACCTAGTCTATAGTATTTTGTTACTCCAGCCTGAGCTAAGACAACCAGGTATCCTATATTTTATCTGACAATTCTACCAGAGAGGACAGATATGAAGGAAGGAGGAAGACAAGAAGGAAGGAATACATTTTAACACCTGTACTGTGTAAGTGTGCCTCCCTATCTTCAAGACAAAGGAATAGAATGATCTCTAACCTTCAATGCATGCCTTCCCTCAGGCTAGGCTTTTGAAGGTTCTTGGTATTTACCTTTATTTCTTCGGACTGTGTGTGTTTTATTGGAAGAAAGTTGGGAAGTGAGGTCACATTGGTTTTCATGTGCAAAAAGGGATGCTGCTTCAAACTAGAGTATAGCCCTACCACAACACGTCAAGTCCTAGTGATTTTAACTCCCCAGTCAAAACATAGACGAAAGCTACCTTGTGAAAATATTGAACTGGATATTTCTTTACTGTATGTGGGTCTCCTGTGCATTACAGAATGTTTAGTAGCATTCCTAGCTTTTATTTTCCAAGCAGTAAATTCTTCCCCTCACAGTGACATTCAAAAATGTTTCCTGATATTGCCAAATACCACCCATGAAGCAAAATTGCCCCCAGTTGAGAAACATTAACTTAATCTACATTCCTCAAGACATTTTGACAGGATTTGACACTAAACTAGTTAAGACCTGTGTTTGTATTGTAAAGTGGGTATCTAAGATTGGCAATTGGGGGAAACTCTTTGGGCCTGGTGTCACCCAGAACAGGTGATTCAGATGGAGGCAACTGCAGCTGAGGTGGAATTATAGATGATGAAACAAGCTCAGAAGGAAATTATGTCTCCTTAGTATTATAGTGATAAACCAGGCAACATGGTGCATGCCTATAATTCCAGCAACTCATGAGGTTGACACAGGAGATTGCAAGTTTGAGGCCAAAAGCAGCCTGTGTAACTCAATGAGACCCTGTCTCAAAAGAAAAAATAAAAAAGAAGCTGGGATGCACCTCAGCGGTAGAGCACTTGCCTAGCATGTGAGGCCCTGGGTTCAACCCTACAAAAAAAAATTGATGTAAATACACATACGTATAATGTTAAGGTTTTTTTTTGTGTGTATGTGTATAAGGAATAGGATCAAATAGAAGAAATACAGTCCTCAGGTAAGAATGTACAAGGTTGTTTACAGAAGAAAAATTTCTTTATGATGATACATTTGTCATAATTGAGGAGTAGCTACTCGTAGCCAGGATTTGGGGAAAACCAAAGTAGAATAGAGGTATGCATTGTCTACCATTTGGTAAGGTCAGGGTGACCAGTATTGGAATGTAAATAGACACAGATAAGAGGGTGTGAACACACACTGGCACATGTGCACAATATGATGATGATATAATCCTATGTAACTGTGATGTGACTGGGCAATGGTCTTGCAATTAGCCACTGTTGTGTAAAAACCTTAAGAAACCCTTCCACCAGCACTGGCACGCACAGGACTGGCTATGTGAGAAGGACTGAGGGGCATGGAGAGGGCAACAACCATGGGCACTGGCACCACAGAGGGAACAGAGAGGAACACCCTGGAATCAGGCATGTCGCACCTGCCTTCGGCTCCGCAGCATGTTTTGGTTCCTCTGCAGGCCCTAAGTGTCCACCCATGGCTAAGGAGTCCAGCTCAGGTTCAACATCTACTTCAGTCTCAACTCCTATACCCAAGCTTGTAAAATCAGAACTCAATTCTTCTTTCCTTTGAGTCCGCAGACTCTTAAGAGAAGAAAAATAAACATTAACATTTCTTTGCAGCTACATTTGAAGTAAAAAACTTACCAGACACAAGAAAGGACCAGGACCAGGACAACTCTGCTCAGTGCAGAAGGTTCCCAAGCAGGACAGAGGAAGAAAAATGAAAGAAGCTTCTGAATAAGGATGAGAGAGGACTGAAGAGAGAAGCCTAGAGAGCGCACAAGCATCCACAGGTGATGGTGAGACCTAAGTGCTGCAGCACTGGTGCTCCTTTATGAGGTCTGAGTGAGTTAATTATATTGAGAAACTTCCGTGCCTCTGATTCTGCTGTGATTTGGATTATTTCAATACAAGTGGCACCATTCACAATGGGGACCTAATAAATGCATATGGTTTACCATATGTTTCCAGTTAGAAGGCAATAACATGTCTTTGAGAAAGGGATGAATATCATTCACGCCATTCACACCTCTAATAGGAAACTGAGTCCAACCCACTTCAAAAGACTTTAATGACAAGCCTACAACCCACCTCTCCTATGTATGGACAGGACAAAGGAAACCAGGACAGCATGTGCTCAGGGACTAGCCAGAGCAGGAAGCCATCACCACCCTAGATGCAAAGGAGCAAAGGAAGGAAAGAATGCTGTCACAATGCAAAAAAAAAAAAAAAAAAAAAATGGAGCCCTGACAGGGGGACCTCCCTCCCCAGAGGAGGGGTGTGTATGGAAGATGCAGCCACTAGACAAATGCAGGCCCAAGCAGGAAAAGAGCTGAGAACAGATGCCCCATCTCTCCTGCCCTGCTTGTCTCCTTTGGACATCTCCTACTGGCAGAACTCAAGTTCATTGGCAAGGGAGCTCATGTGAAAGACATCAGCATCCTTGAGCACACATCAGGGGGAGAAAGTGCAGAGGATAGGTTGGTCCCAGAAATAAACACTGTAAAACCTACACAAGACCCTTTCTCCTAAGTTGCACAGATGGGCTGTCTTTTGCTAAAGAATTGCTTAAATATCCACTGGAGTTCAGTAACTTTGTGAAGCCAGATACCGTGTAATGATATTTTTATTTATTAAGTACATAAATGCAAAGCCCCATGCCAGATTCTGAGGTGACAGAAGCTAAAAATAACAAGCACTAATATTTGTGGTTCACTTGTTATATTCTTAGAACTGAACTAAGTGCTTTACTGGCATTATTTTATTACATTCCCCTGAAAACCCAGTGGGTTAGGCACAATTATGATTCATATCCTGCACATAAATAAATAGAATACATAGAAGTTAAGTTAGTTACCTATATTACAAGCTGCCCAGATTTGAATTCACATTAATCTCACACTAGATCTTGGTCCCTGACCTCAAAGACCTCATATCCAGTTTCAAAAACACTGGTTACTGATAAGCGAACGAATAAATTGTTGTT
>VMDO01025185.1:0-28607 GCA_007922755.1 Pedetes capensis | reverse complement strand
AGGGGAAACACTATTGTCAGTGCTTCTCTGCTGTGCATAGGGTTTTCAATGGCAGATTGATTTTTGGGAGGGGGTTGCCAGGTCCTTCTCCCAAGCCTACAGCTTCTGGTGTTCCCAGGCGGTCTCCCATCCAGGTACTAACCAGGCCTGACCCTGCTTAGCTTCCGAGATCTGACGGGATCGGATGCCACAGGGCTACCGCTGCAGGCTCACAACCATATGATGCCACTGAAAATACCATGGCATGAGTCAGACGCACCTTCGTCTTCAATGTGACATCTTTGCTTTTCAATACTCTAAAGAGATCTTTTGCCACAGCTTTTCCTAGAGCATTGCGTCTTTGGATTTCTTGACTGCTGCTTCCACGGGTGTTGATTATAGAGCGAAGCAAAGTAAAATCTTGGACAACCTCAATCTTTTCTCCATTTAATGTGAAGTTGCGTGCTGACCCAGTCGTAAGGATTTTTGTTTTGTTGATGTTTAGTCGTAACCCATATTGAAGGCTATGATCTTTGATACATATTTATATATCTAATTGAAGTAAAACCCTGTATATATTAGCTATAGTTACTAATAGATAAATTGAATACTCTTGAATTTATGCTATAGCTTTTTCATTTATTAATAAATGAAATATTAATACTAGATGAGATTCTAATAAATCTAAGGAAATAAGATTACCACCAGATTTGTGCTATCTGGTAAACATTCAGGTTGTTTATAGGTTGTTTTTTCCTCATAGGTTTTTGTAGATTGCAGTTTCCTTATTGGGAAAATGATTATAATGAAGGGCAGCTGTGAGGATGTATGAGCACAGGTGAATGTGTCAAGGACAGTGACTATCAAATAGTAGATTCTAATTAAATATTCCTTCCCCTTACCCTTCTAATCTTATATGGAGAAGACCCATTCTAGTCTCCAATGGTAACTTTGGAAGTCTAAGTAAACATGATTACCACCAGATTTGTGATGTCTGGTAGACATTCAGGTTGTGTGTAGGTTTCTTCTTCTTCTTCTTCTTCTTCTTCTTCTTCTTTTTTTGTCATAGAAGAAAAATTTGTTATAACGTTTGAAGGTGTTTATAAATGGAGAAAATGATATAATATATTCTTCCTGTACCCATCAATCATTTTAACAATGATCAGGGCTGGGATATGACTTCAGTTGTAGATGTTTGCCTGTCATGCACAAAGCCCTGAATTCTATTCGCAGCATCAGGAAAAAAAATCAGTTCAACCAATAACTACCACTACCCTTTCCACAGCACATCCCAAACATCATATAATTTCATCTGTAAAACCACAGATTTTTACTCAATGGAATAGGTATAAAAACCTACAAAGAAAACTTAATTATACTGAAAAAACAGATAACATTCCTCTTAATAATATCTTTTATTATTCTCCTCTCCTGGATCATTTCAGTGCATCTCGTAATTTTATTAAGATTCTTCCAAACTTAGACCTCTAAGACATTTATATGGTGGGATGAAAAATAATGTATGTTTCAAGAAACTTTTCCATAATTGTTTGAGAAGTATGTAGCCTGAGTGAATCTATGTTCTCACCCCAACTGATGAACATGTCATCATCTCCTCTGCTAGTTTATCTTGTGAATGTGGCTTTAATTCATGAATTTACTGTTTATTTGCATATCATAATGTATGTTAGCACCTGTTTTCTTAGACTACAAGGTATAGTAAGGTTGTTCTAGGGTTTATGTCAGTTACTAGAAAGCCTAGAAAAATACTACTCTCAAGGAGGCACTAAATAATTTAATACATTAATGATAATGGGTGTTTTCAGAAACCTATTTTTAGAGAAGCTGTGCATTATCAGGAAATGTTTCTTATTTTTCCCATATTTCTGTGTCTAGCTGTGGAGTAGAGTGAGAGTTGTACACCCCAGTGTTGACAAGTAATGGGAAAGTCTTCCTTTGGCTAGGTAAGCTGAGATCCAGATCTGTAGTTTGCTTTAAGACAGTGAAAGATCACTACGACATTAGTGTTATGGCTCAGAAGGGAAGATAACCAATTTACATTAATCATTCATTCAGTTATTACGTGCACTTTCTTTTAGGGTTTTTAGACTTTTGAATGAAAGAAATTCCGAATGGCCATTATTTTAAGTTGATAGTATAAAGCTGAAAAAAATAAAAAAGATGTAAGTTCCTACATTTGATTTTGTTAGATTAGTGCTAATTTTAAGCTAAAATTTGGTGATCTTGAAAATTTGTATTTATGGATGTTGAAAGATTAACGTGCTGCATTTGTTCTCCCAGAAATTTTTCTAGGGTTCATGTTTACTATGGGAGAACCTTAGGCAAGGCATATTTTTTGTTCTTTATAATATTTTTCAGAAAGTAAGTGAGCAGAACTAGCGCTAGAATTATCAATTCCTAATTCTGCTTCCACTACCAAGAGTATTTTTGCTAATAGGGTTTCATTAACTTTCTTTATATTGGGATTTCCCTGTTAAGTTTTTATTATTCCTGGATTCTTATACTAAGTGAATAAGTTATTAAGCTAAGTTATTAATAGTTAATGAGATAGTAAATGTGCTTGTCATTAAGAAAATATATATTATACATGCTTATGTATAATATATAAATTCAAAAAGCCAAACTACGGACATTTGGAAACTTCAAAACCTTTTTACTCTGTATAGTAATATAGTTTATGTTAGAAGATTTTATTAAGTCTTGTGGCTGACATCTCCTCCTTTTCTCCCAGTGAGTTTTTAGCAGAAGACAGTCAAGAGAAATTTTGGAATTTTGTAGAAGCCAGTCAAAATATTGGATCATCAGATCATCACGGTAAAATTGAGGCAAATGCTTCTTTGACTTTCCTGTTTGGGAAAATATTATAAAAAGTGGTCTTTTTAAAATAGTATATGTGACATGGCAGTTAATGGAAAACATTTTATCTTTAATGACTAGAGTTGTAATAGTACCTGGAAAGAGCCAACAATTCAATTGTTTTATTTTATATTATTTTAATTATTTTATTTTATTTTTGGTGCTAATAATTGAACACAGGGCCTTTTGCATATGCTCTATCATTGATCTATGCCCCCAGGCCCCAAAGATGTACACCAATAAATTATTTATGTATTTTAAGAGATGGGTCTAGCCATGTTGTCTAGGCTGATTCTAAATTCCTGGGCTCAAGCAGTTCTCCTGGTTCAGCCTCCCGAATAGCTGGGACTACTACAGGCATGCGCTACTCTGCCCAGCTCCAAGTAATTATTTTTGATGCAGTTTGTAATTTTAACTATAAACAGTACCTATTTTTTCCCATTGTTTTTGCTCTATTGTGTTCTTTTGTTTTCATTAATTAATTGATATTTGAGATAGGATCTCTCTATGTAGCCCAGGGTGGCCTGGAACTTGCTGTGTACCTGTGGTGGCCTCAAACTGGCAATCCTGCTGCTTTTGCTTCCTGAATGCTGGTTTTATAGGCATATGCCACCCTGCCTGGCTTTGTGTTCTTTTCTTAAAGTGCTATATGAATATTTTGTGGCAGTACATTTTACTGTTTTATTTTAATTTGTATTAATATCCATTTGATTTGATTCACTCTTTCTTTTGTTATGAACTAATTACACAACTGATCTATTGTGTGAGGGGTGTTTTCACTAAATTAGTGTCATCTAGAATGTTTTCCATTATGCCTGCCAGCCACCTACAGTTCAAGTGTCAGGGTATCAAATTAATGTGGTATCCTGTATTACTCATTGACAGTTTGTGATGTGCTTTCACAGACATTTTCTAACTTATAATAAGCTGTACAGGATATAAACATTAATAGTCAAAGTTGCTGATATGTGAGTGCAGTCATGTGCTGCATAATGATGTTTTGGTCAGTGATGGACCATATATAAGATAGTGGTGCCCTAAGATTATGTCACCTAGTGACCTCTTTGCTTTCATAGTTTGTGTAAGTATGTTCTATGATTTTTTTTTTTTCTAGCACTGGGAATTGAACCAGCACATGCTGGGCAAGTACTCCATTTGCCATACCCTTTTCCCCGTATTCATTTTTTATTTTGGGACAAGGTCTCCCAAAAATTGACATATTGCCTCTAGCCTTGGACCTGTGATCCTCCTGCCTCAGGCGCTGCAGTAGCTGGGATCATACCTGTGCACCATGGTTCCTGGCACTCTGATGTTTATATGATGACAAGATCATCTAAACATGTACTTCTCTGAACATATCCTGTCGTTAAGTGATACATGATTGTACTTAAAGCCTTGAATATTACATTGATAGGTATAAGTCCTTGTTGAAGAAATGTTTCAAAACTGTGTGACTGCTGGTAATTTTAGTAGCATTAATTTTTTAAACTTTTTAATTTTTATTAAAATTTCTAATTTAATCATCATCTGAATCTTTTTTGTAATAGAAACATAAAAGTTTTGAATAAGTATTTGTGTTAGTTATTTTTAGAGTCAATTAGAATTATTCATCAAAAATTATTTTACTTTTAAGATTTCATGGAATATATCAAAGTGGGTTTTATAATAAAATTTGAACTCTGATATTTAGAATGAGATTTCTTTAAATAATACATGCTTCTTGTTTAAAGTTATAGGAATATGAATATAAAAGTTTGTCAAGTATTTTATTTAAAATATTCATATTCCTACCATCCAAAGATTGGCACCATTAATATTTTGGCAACATTTTGAGGTATTTCTTTTTGGCCATTTTCTATGTAGAAGGTGCTAATGTAGAGTATAAACTTTTATATTCTACTTTTAAAATGTTAGTATTTTTCCTTTTAAAATTGAAGTTTTGTTTTTGAGTGGCTAATATGTGATAGATAGAGAAGTCAATGCTATATAAAAGGTTATACACAAAAAAATCTTGTTTTCCCCCTTGTCCCTGTTTCTTCTTTGCCATTTATAACCATTTTAAATTAATACATTCAGCCTTCAGTGTTATCTTTTATGACATGTATAAATATATATTTATATATGTGCTGTTATTGTTTCTTTTGGCAAAAAAGATAGCTATGTGCGTTGTTTTGTAGTTTTGCTTTTTGTTTACCTGGAGATTTTTTTCATACATAGATTTTATTTTTTCCTTTTCAAAGAATTTGGTTCAGCCAGGCGTGGTGGCACATGCCTGTAATCCCAGTGGCTGGGGAGGCAGAGGCAGGAGGATCGCAAGTTCGAGACCAGAGGCAGTCTGCATAACTTAGCAAAGAAAAAAAAAAAACCAAAAAACCCTGAAAAAATGGGCTGGGGGTGCTGCTCAGTGGTCCAGCACTTGCAAAGCATGCAAGTGCGAGGCCCTAGGTTCAACCTCCAGTACCACACACAAAAAAATAAATAAAATAAAAAGAAAGAGAATTTTTTCAATGTTTCTGTTTCAGTGCTTCTCCTCAAACTTTATGATTTCATCAGTATCCTTTAATATCTTTTACTTCCTCATCACACTGCTCAGTTTCTTATTTTAGTTATTTGAGTAGATATCATATGTGAGGTTCCAAGGATATAAAGATAAATCATTGCCTGTGCCTATGGGAGTCTATAGTCTAGTTGAACAATAGATAATGAATAAATAGTTTAGTAAATGATGTAATAAGTGAAAGAGGTAGGCAAAGAAATATTCTGGGATCTTAGAAGAGGTGTAACCAGTCTACTGAAGCATGGGGAGGCGATTGGGGTGATATCTCAGGGTAGGAGATTTCACAGCTGAATTCTTCCTTTGGAAGTAGATAGGAGTAAGTAATCCAGGTAAGTGGGAAAATAGCTGTCTAGGTAGAGGGAATAGTTTGAACACAGGGAAGAAGAGAGGAAGAGTCCATCTGCATTGTTTTTTAATCATTTGAGAAGAGTTCAAGACAATACACTGGTAAAAATTTGCAATCTCATACCTGTGAAACATGCAGCTTTATACTTTATGAAATATTTTATTTGAACATCTCTAGTCATGTACAGTTATTTGGTTAATGTTCTTCCTTGGTAGGTACTGATTATTCCTATTATCATGCAATATTGGAAGCTGCATTTCCATTTCTATCACCTCTACAGCAGAATTTGTTGAAATTTTGTCTGTCTCTTCATTCCTACTCAGCTACAATTCAAGCCTTCCAGCAGGTAAGTCCAGTGCTTCTGGAGGACAACATTTTGTAGGGTATATGACATGATGATTAGGTAAATTATAGTTGTTTTGGAGTTAAATTACAGAGCTGTTGCTTTCTTGCCTGATATTTTCTGGCATTTATGGTTTATTTTTAAATAGTAAGCAAAACTGATGCTAAGTCTTCAAATCATAGATTCCTTCCTTCTACCTCTTCTTCCCTCCCTCCCTCCCTCCCTCCCTTCCTCCCTTCCTTCTTTCCTTCCTTCCTTCCGTCCTTCTCTTGCAGTGCTGGGGATCAGTTGCCAGGTCTTGCATATGCTAGGCAAGTGCTTTATCACTGAGCCACTTTCCTAGCCCCCAAATCACAGACTCTTGAAAGATATAATTTGCACTTCTTTTCATATGAGAAAGGAAAAGAATATCTACACAAAGAGTGGACAACCAGACTTTGTGCACTGCTGTTTGGAAGGTGTAATCATGCTAAGCTAGCAGTTCACAGGAAATACAGAAGACAGAAAGTATCAGACCAAAGGAATGCAGTCAAGAAAAGCATTAAGGAAACCTTGTAGTAAAGTGATCTGGTTTTTTCAGTAGATAAATGAAAAAGAAGAGGGACAATGCAACATCAAATCAGGAGATTTAAAAAAATGGGTCAGTGCAGGGATCTTGCTTGGATCTTGAGAGAGAAGGAAACAGGAGAGATAATCAAAGATGTGTATACACCAACTAGACATTTGATATGAGAGAAATGTTAATTTTAAAACCATTTGTATTAAAAATAAAACAGATACAGAAAACTACTCACAATAGATATATAGACTGGTGAATTATTATAAAGTGAACACCGTTGTAACTTTCACCCAGGTCAAGGAATAGGACTCAGCTAGGTATCTTAGAAGTCTTCCATATGCTGTGTCCCCAAGACAGCCACCTTTGACCCTTCAAAAGGAACCACACTGTTGATGGTTGTCATAATCACCTCCTGTGTTTTGATTTTTTTTTTTTTTAACTATTTTATTGCTGAAGAGAGCTCCTCTACATGGTATAGTTTAGTCTTGTCTAATGTTAGAAAATCTGATAACTGCGTGGGGGTGTCTCTGATTTGGTTTGGTTTTTGTTTTGTTTTTGAGACAGCTTCTTGCTGTGTAGCACAACCTGGCTTTGAATTCATGATCCTCTCGTTCCAGCCTTTCACATGCTGGGATTCAGTTGTGCTTTCTTTTTTTTTCTCTTCCATATGACTTGGACTGTTGGCACTGTAGATTTTTTCCATGGAGTCTGTTTTGTTGATCATATACTCAGGATGCAGTTTAGCTAATCCCTTTGTCTTCAGTTTCCTAGAAATTGGTGGCTGTGTCCAGAGGCATGATCGGAATTGGATTTTTCTCCCTTTGGCAAGTCTATAGGTAGTGTTCTATTCTCTCATTAGGAGGCACCTAATGTCTGGTTTCTTTTTTCCTTTCTTTCTTTTTAAACGACTTTTCTGTCTTTCTCTTTATTTTTTTGACTTAGAAACCAGGCTCCATGAGGCTGGGGTTTAGCTCCGTTGGTGGAGTGCTGCTCTGCGTTCTCTGAAATCCTGGGTTTGATCCCCAGCATTGCAAAAATGAGAGAAAGTTGTGGCAATCCACTCCCGAAGCAATCCTGAAACAATCAGCCATCGAAAATCCTATGAATAGCAGATAAGCACTAATATAGTGCCAGGCATGGCAGTGTTGGGGAGTGTTTCGTTATGTTGTACATAGGGTCACGATGAGTTGGAACTGACTCAACAGCATCTAACAATACCACCAACAAATTATTGCTCTGTGCTTATTAGTCTGTTAATTCCTTGGAGATTATAAAGTGCTGATTTCAGTCTGTCATTTCTTATTCATTTGTTTTGGAATGTGGATTTAAAGAAACATATATCCTAGCTGGTGCTGTGGTATATGCCTGTAATTCAGGTACATGGGAGGCTGAGGCAGGAGGATCCTGAGTTTGAGGCCAGAGGCAGCCTGTACAACTTAGCAAGACTCTGTCTCAAAATAAAAAATAAAAAAGGGGCTGGGGTGCAGCTTGGTGGTAGAGCACTTGCCTAGCCTGTATGAGGCCCTGGCTCAACCCCCGAAGTAGTGAGGGCAAAAAAAAAAAGATAGCGTGTATCTTCATGTATTGTGCTTTGGTGATATTGTTCACATACGAGGGCAGAAGACTTGCTTGATTCTTGGCCTTTATGTACCAGGATTGTGAATAAATTTGACTCACCAATGTATTATAAAATAAAACAGACACAGAAAACCTCTCACAACAGATATACAGTCTAGTTAATTACTATAAAGTGAGCACCAGTGTCCTTTCTTTTTATGGTACTTTTCATCGACTGTAGCTCCACTGTCCAGTATGGTAGCTGCTAGTCACATGAGGCTATTTAAATATAAATAAACTAAAATGAAATAAAATAAAAATTTTCCCTCTTTAGTCACATTAGCCACATTTCAAGTACTTAGAAGCTACATATGGCAAGTAGCTGCCAGTTTGGACGGTGCTGATGTAGATGATTTCTATCACTGAAGTCCTTTCTGCTGTATAGTGTTGATCTGTAAAGATGTTATTCTGTTCCTTTTAATTCCCCTTACAGTAACTTTGTGAGGGATTTAACATAAAGACTTCTCTGTTCATTTTGACATGCGAATAGTCTTTCTTAGCTTTAGAGGTTGACATGGCTCCCTCTTCTGTTGATTTTCTGTAGTGTTAAAATACAGTGACTTTTCTTGTTGAGATTTTCTATTTTCCTTTTGTACCCTCCCCCTCCAATCCCCCCAACCAGCAGTACTTGGGAGTTGAACCCAGGGCTTTATACATACTTTGCAAGTACTCTAGCACAGGGCGGCAACTCCAACTCATTTTTTACTTTTTATTTTGAGTCAAGGTCTCCCTAAAGTTATGAAGGCTACCTCTGGCCTCAAATTGGCTAGTCTTTTGTCTCTGGCCTCCAACTCCCTATTCACCTGCCTCTACTTCCTGAGTCACTGGGATTACTGTCATGTGCCACTGTACCTGGCTTCCTCCTATACTTTTATTTGCGCTTTCTCCTGCACTGTCACTGTGTCTCTCCTACTCAAGTTTTATTCTGCTCTCAGAAGTTTCTCCTTACAGTGGGGCCCTGCACTGGAAGGGCATCCTGACATATGGCTTTTGAGAATGTATAGAGGAGCAATACCACCTCAGCATATTTGACCTTTATCATAAACACTTTATACTCCCCTGATGCTAGATTGGACAGAAACCAGTGGCTCACCATACTTTTTAGTCAAAGTCTGTTATGGCTTTTGGCGGTTGGCTGTTCTTACGACCCTCACTCCTCTGATGCTTTCCTCTGAGTAGCCTCAGCATCCCTGTAGGGCTTGTTAGTATCTTGTGTTATAGGGATCCCTTTCCATGATGTTCTGTTGGGAAGTGTGGTCCTTAGGATTTTGATTTTGCCATGTAGTTGCTCTGTTTTTATGGAGGAGCTTGGGAAGACTGAAAAACTGTCCTACCAATTACCATCTTTGCAGGATTCTGTTAATCTTTTAAACAATGTGACCATGGTATGCTTTAAAAACATCTCTTTTCTTGATACCTACTACAACATTACAAAAGCGGTGTCAAAATGATCCACTGGGGTGTGGTGCAAAGGTAGATGAAATAAGACTGGCCATGAATTGGTAATTACTATATTTGGGTGGGGCTGGGATTTAGCTCAGTTGGTAGAGCACTGTGCTACAGTCTCTGAGGTCCTGAGTTCGGTTCCCAGCACCACAAAAATGGGAGGAGGACCTGGCAATCCACTCCCAAGGCAATCCTGAAACAGTCAGCCATTGAAAACCCTATGAGGGTCACTGTGAGTCAGATACTGACTCGATGGCACCTAACAACAACAACAATATTTGGGTGATGGGAACATGAGGGTTTATTATACTGTTCTTTTTTTGCTTGTGCTGTTTCATAGCAATTTACCAAAAAACAGGAAGGAATAATGAAAAATTTTAATAGTATCAAATTTTCATAGCAAGCTTTACATTTCTTTTTTCCCCCCATTATTTGTATCAAATAAATAGAAAAGGACATCTTAATATTGCTATTACATAAATGACACCAATGCTTGTCATTGTATCCTTTCCTTTTCCTATCTTCTACTCTCTTCTCAAAGTATCTCTCTTTTAAATTGTAGATTGACTTGCCTCCTTATCCTTTGGTATTAATGTGTTTCATTCCACATAGAAACTCAGATCTCATTCAGGATTTCCCTCGAGTATCTTACTGTGCATCATATATAATTTATTATTATTATTATTATTATTATTATTATTATTTTGTGGTACTGGGGGTTGAACCCAGGGCCTTGCGCTTGCATGCTTTGCAAGTGCTGGACCACTGAGCTGCACCCCGAGTCCATTTTTTTACTTTTTGAGACAGGGTCTCGCTAAGTTACACAGACTACCCCTGGTCTTAAACTTGCAATCCTCCTGCCTCTGACTCCTGAGCTGCTGGGATTACAGGTGTGCGCCACCGCGCCCAGCTCTTTATTATTTTTAAAAATTAATTAGTTAATTAATTAATTTTGTGGTACTGGGGGGTTGAATCCAGGGCCTCGTGCTTCCATGCTTTGCAAGTGCTGTACCACTGAGCTGCACCCCTAGCCCATTTTTTTACTTTTTGAGACAGGGTCTCACTAAATTACACAGACGGTCTCTGGTCTCAAACTTGTGATCCTCCTGCCTTTGCCTCCCGAGTTGCTGGAATTACAGGCATGCACCACTGCACCTGGCTCTTTTATTCTTTCTTTTAAGCCCAGTCATTTTAAAATTTTTATTTAAAAATTATAATAATTATTATTTTTTTTTTTATTTTTGGATAGGGTCTCACTATATAGTCCAGGCTGTCCTGGAACTTTCTGTGTAGCCTCAGCTGGCCTCGAACCTTCTACCCTCCTATCTCAGGTTCTTGAGTGCTGGGATTACAGGCATGTGGCCACCACACCCAACTTGTTCTTTATATTCTATGTAATTTTTTTTTTTAAGTGCTCCAACACTGGGCTGGCAAACTCAGCCCATTTTTTATTTTTTTATCATGAGACAGGGTTTCGCTAAGTTACACAGGCTGCCTTTGGCCTCTAAGCTGCGATCCTTTTGTTTTTGCTTCAAGTTGCTGGGATTACATACATGAGCTACCATGCCTGACCTCAGATTCTATGTAATTTTTTCTATTTCAAATAGGGGCTTTATGTTAATCTAATTATTACGCTTAATTAGGACAGCATAGTTATGCCTTGGCGTTTAAAATTGAAATTTAGAGCTTAGTTTCTTCTAATGTTTTTAGTTTGTAAAATTTTGTTTATTTTAATTTGTATGGCATGAGGGGTTGAAGCTAGGCCCTTGAACACACTAGGTAAGCCCTCCACCACTGAGCTGTACTCCCCACCTAACCCATCCCCCTTTTTTCTTATTTTTTATTTTGAGACAGAGTCCAGGTAAGTTTCTTTTTGAGACAGGATCTGGCTAAATTGTACAGGTTGCCTCTGGCCTTAAACTCGTGATCCTTCTGCCTCATCCTCTTGAGTCACTGGGATTATAGTCCTGCACTTCCCCTGGATAGCTTTTGATAATCTTCCAAGATAGAGTTTTAACGTTCTGTTGGGATAATATAATATAGCACCTACGTTCTGGGGCAATGTGCAAGGATCTGAGAGTATAATCAAGGAGTGCACTGGTCCAGGAAGTGCTTACTTGACTGGCCCACAGTGGGTGTTTGGTAGACATTGGCTTTTGCCTTTACTGGTGGTATCTTATTATAATTTAATCATGTTTATATATGTTTCTATCTTGTCTTTGGTGAGAAAGGATAAAAAAAAATATATTGTCTCTTACATGACAGATAGCAGCTAATGAGCCTCCACCCGAAGGATGTAATTCATTTTTTTCAGTGCATGGAAAGAAGACTTGTGATTTTGATACCCTGGAGACTCTTCTACTAACAGCATCTGAAAGGTAGAGTGTGTGTGTTTCTTTATTTAAATGTCATGCATTTCTTTGTGCTTTTTCTGTTTTGAGTCCACCTCCTGAGATATCTGGCCTATTTTGTAGCTTATAAGTGGTTTAGAGTATGGGCTCCAAACCCAAAATGATTAGATATGAATCTCAGGTCCATCACTTAAAATAGTTTTATGAAATGAGACACATTACTTTCTTCCCTCTTCTCATTTCAAAATGGAGATAATAAGAGTATTTAATATTCCTGTTAATTTACTAGTGACTGTATCTGAGAGATTAAGTAGGCTTTGACATAAGTTTATCAAGGAATACTATGTGTATGAAAGCCAGTGCCTGAAGTAATGATATTTATAGCAATTGTTACTCTTAGGATATTTTTAGTTACAGACAAAGGAGAATATTTAAAAGATAATTACAAGCTTGATTTGAATATTAAATTGGTAATGAATGTGCTTTTTTGCCTAAAACCTTTTAGGTATAGCTGGGTGTGGTGGCACATGCCTGTAATTCTAGCAATTTGGGAGGCTGAGGCAGGAGGATCATGAGTTTGAGGTCAGAGGCAATTTAGCAAGACTTTGTCTCCAAATAAAAACTAAAAATGGGGCTAGGAGTGCAGCTCACCGTTAGAGCTGTTGCCCAGCATGTGTGACCCAGTACTGCAGTAAATCAGTCAGTAAAAGAGGTTTTGTTGTTGTTAGGTGCTGTTGAATCAAGTCCGTCCAATTCATAGTGGCCCTCATAGGGTTTTTAATGGCTGATTGTTTTTGGATTACTTTGGGAGTGGATTGCTACATCCTTCTCCTGTTTTTTTTGTGATGCTGGGGACCAAACCCAGGTCCTCAGAGAGTGTGGAGCAGCACTCTATCAACCAAGCTAAATTTCAACCTTAAAGAAGTTTAGGTTTCCTATGTTGTTGTTGTTGTTAGGTGCCATCAAGTTGTGTCTGACTCATAGTCGACCCTTACAGGATTTCAATGGCTGCTTGTTTCAGGATTGCCTTGAGAGTGGATTACCACGTCCTTCTCCCATTTTTGCATTTCTGGGAATTGAACCCAGGATCTCAGAGACTGCAGAGCGCTGCTCTACCAACTGAAATAAATCCCAGCCCCCATGTTTCCTATAATGGACAGGTATAATAGGTACCTACTTGCTGTCTGGCTACAGCGCCCAACCCTGTTTATCTCATCTAAAGCTGCTGTAGGTATGATGTGATGATCTACTCTATCAGAAATGCTAATGGCATTTTTGATGGTGTTAAGTGTTTAGGGGTATTATCTGTCCAGCCTGTGTCCTCTGCTCACCAAATAGCATTACTGCCTCTTAACTCAGGGTGACAGTCAGTAAACAGTGTACATTCCAGCCAGCCAGCTCAGGGTAAAGGTATGGACATTTGAGAATGCCTAAGTGGTAAAGTGGTAGTCTCTGGGGGAAAGACAAGTGATGAATTTGGAATTCATTAAAAACTTGTTTGCTACAACCATGATGCAGACCTTTACAAAATAAGGAGGATGACTGTGAGGTGGTAGCTACCTTTAATAGTTTAGCATTTATCCTGATAGATATTTTTATGGTTTTAAATTTGTACTAGTTAGGTCTATTTTAGCAAGGGACATCTTTCTATTTAGTAAATGTAGGTGTGCCTCAGTATTTTTAACACACGAATAATAACCTATTTAAGAGTGTCTTACTGATGACTTTTAAAGTTGTTGTTTTTTTCCTTTTTGTGAAATGTCTTTGATATTTTGTGATATGTCTTTGCCTTCTACTGAATAGTTTATCATAATAGGAATTGGTAGGTCATACGTTAAGCTCTGCTTTCAGCCATAACACTCTGGTGAGCACTCCCTCTGGTCTTGGAAGCTAAGCAGGGTTGGGCCCTGTTTGTCCTTGGGTAGGAGACCACCTGGGAATACCAGGTTGCGGGAAGGACCCAGCAACCCACTCCCACAACAGTCAGCCATTGAAAACACTATGACTAGCAGAGAAGCGCCGGTGTAGTGTTGTTGAATGTTTTGTTCTGTTGTACATAGGGTCACTATGAGTCGGACCTGACTTGATGGAATCTAATAACATTAAGCTCTATTACTATCTTGATGCCACTCTTAGAGAGGTTTTTCTTTTGAGAAGTTTTAAAATATATGAGGAAAACTGAAATGTTAATCCATTAGTAGGAAGATGATAGTAGTAAAAATGGCAGAGGGGGACACTTACTATAATTGCTGAGTTACATGCTCTGTCATCCTCTGCTTTTTGCATTATTTGTACTTATATTTTCAGACAAAAGGGCAATCATACTCTAGGTGGTAGAAAAATATACTATATGTTTAGTACTCTGAGATTTGTATATGGATTTTCCTTTTTTTTGTTTCTAGGAATGGCAAGTTATTAATCAAAGTCTGCATCATATAGTTAGTATTTATGTAAATGTACTTTTATATTTTGTTATCATGGACAAATAAGGCTCACATCTGACAATATTTTAACTAAGTAAAAACCATTTAAGATATTATAGCATTTGTATTAAGTTATTTACAGTCAGCTTGGTGCAGTGGTGCCTGCCTTTAATCCTAGTGACTCGAGAAGTGGAGGCAGGAGGATTGCAAATTTGAGGCCAGAAGCAGCCTGTGTAACTTAGCAAGACCCTGTCTCAAAATACAAAGTAATAAACAGACTGAAGGTATGGCTCAGTGGTTGAGTGCTTGCAGAAAGCATGTGTGAAGCCCCAGATTCAACTTCCTAGTACTTCAAAAGAAAAGCAACAACAACAAAACACACACACACACACACACACACACACACACACATACACATTTAAATTATTGTAACTGTACGTTATGTTTTAAACTGGTTTATAGTGTTTAAAATAGTTTTTAATTGAAAATCTTAATTTTTAAATATTTATTTTCAGACCCAAACCTTTATTGTTCAAAGGAGATCACAGATATCCCTCATCTAATCCTAAAAGCCCAGTGGTGATTTTCTACTCTGAGATTGGCTCTGAAGAATTTTCTAATTTCCACCGTGAACTTATATCAAAAAGCAATGCAGGAAAAATCAATTATGTATTCAGACATTATGTATTTGTAAGTATTGATTTATTTTACAGCTATTGTGAATATTAATTTGCCCAGTGTAATCTTAGGAGAACATAAACTAATCATCTCTTTACAAATAACTTAATTATTTGAACTACTTTTTTGATAAATTCAGTGCTTTTGATTAGATCTATTATTTGAGCCAGGTTCAGTGGCACATGCCTGTAATCCCAGTGACTCAGAAGGCAGAGGCAGGAGGATTGAAAGTTCAAGTCCAGAGGCAGCCAGAATAATTTAGTGACACTTGTCTCAAGATGAAAAATTAAAAAATGGGCTGTGAGTGCAGCTCAGTGATAGATCACTTGCAGAGTATGTGCAAGGCCCTAGTTGAGCTCCCATGTACTGAAAAAATTCATTATTTACACAGAGGCAGCAGCTTATCTTTTTGCAGAAATATAGAACAATTACACTTAAAAAGTGGTACAATAGTTTACAGTTTATTTCAAAATGAATTATGTAATAATCTTTTATAAATTATATATGGTCATCATATTATGGAATTGATTTTTGATTCAGTTTCTTTTCTAACCTTTTTTTGTTTTTTTCCTTTTTCTTTTTGGCACCTTTTCATCTGGTGAAAGGGGGAGATTTCTAAACAGGTGAAATCAGGCAGAATTAATTTAAAATGAACCTTAATCTAAGATTTATCATTTGAAATATTTTTATATAAGATTTGTTAACCTTCAAAGTTTGTGTGTCATATTAAGTTCAGTAAATATTGGATGGTAAATCATGCAAGTAAAATAAAAATTTTAAATGAAAATTTGAGTAAATTCAAACAGATTTATCAAAGTCTCATTTTTGACAACTCTGCCTCCCTCTGTCCCCCAGGCCTATTGAGTTACTAAGGATTAAAACATCTAAAGGAACATTGGCAGTTAGCATGATGGAACCTCTGATATTTGGTCAGCCCAGGTCCTGCCGGTAGCATTTAAATTCAATAAAAAACCACACATATACATACAGCGGCGCAGTAAAGCAGCTGGTCAGTTTTTAGTCCTGCTGTATGGGTTCTGGACCTTCTTTTCTTGTTCTCCATTTCCTCACATGGTTTGGGGCCTTTGCCCTTTCAGCTATCCATTCATTTGGTTTTACATCAGTTTTGGGTTTTTCAGTCTCACAATTGGAGCAGTATACAAAGTATAAAGGAGGGTAGGATTTTCTTTTGCTTTTCCTTTGCTTGCTGGCTTTCTTTTTCTTTCTTTCTTTCTTTTTTTTTTTCCGCAGTACTGGAAGGCTGAACCCAGGGCTTTGTGCATACTTTGTAAATGCTCGGCCATGGAGCTGCACCCCAAACTCCTTTTCATTTTTAAAATTGGGGCAGGGTCTTGCCAAGTTACACATGTCTCAAATCTGCCATCCTTCTGCCTCCACCTCTTGAGTCACTAGGAATATAGGTGTGAGCCACCAAGCCTGGCTTTTTTGTGTTGTTTTATTTCTGATTTTATTTATTTGATATAAGGTCTGGCTGTGTAGCCAAGGCAGTCCTAGAACTTGCAATGTAGATCAGGTTGGCCTCAAACTTGCCTTGATCCTCCTGCCTCAGTCTCCAGAGTGCTAGGATTACAGGCATGCGCCACCATACTCAACAGAGGCTAGCGGCTAGGATATTTTAGAGAGAGAAGCATAAACTGAATTGTCTTTTTAAAAAAATCTATTGAATATTTTGATGGTAGGAAAGTGCTTTCATTACTGTTGGTTTGGTGAATATCTTGAAAAAACAAGCTCAAAGATAGTTTGAGTGTAGAATCGCAAGTGGTGACTACTAGATACAATGTTAACAAGGTTGTGTTGAGTACTGTATGACCACAATGAGCTAGGTGGTAATGGTGGAATACTTGCTCTATTTACAGAATCCCAGGAAGGAGCCAGTTCACCTCTCTGGCTATGGTGTGGAGTTGGCCATTAAGAGCACTGAGTACAAGGCTAAGGATGATACTCAGGTGAAAGGTGAATTTGTAAAATAAAACCAATGAGTTTTCTGAATTAAAGGGGAAATTGTTTCCATGATGACAAAGAATAGGCTTAGGAGTATGATGAGCCTGAGTTTGAATTGTGGTTCTATCACCTCTGAGCAGGTGATCTTCAGCAAATTTTGTAGGTCCTAATTTGCTCCTCTGTGAAATACAGGTAATGCTATATTCTTCAAGTATTTGGGAGTAAGTATGATATACAAGTAAACAATTAATCTGGGCATGGTGATACACACCTGTGATCCCAGCACTAGGAGGCTGAGGTAGGAGGATCAAATGGCCATTACAAATGGCAATTTAATTTATGGTTACAGTGCAAAATCTCTTGTTTTTGTTTTTGGAGTACTAGGGTGTTGAACCCAAGGCCTCATGCAAGCTTTGCAAGTGCTCCCTCTGCCATTTTTTATTTTTATTTGAGGGAAGATCTGGTTAAATTATGTAGGCTGTTTCTGATCTTGAACTTGACGATCCTCCTGACTCAGCCTTTCAAGTTCCTGGGATTACCAGTGTGCCCACCAAACCTGCCTTACAATGTGAAAGCTTAAATACCTGATAGCTGATGAATAAATTTATGTTTGTTATTATTTTCTACACTTGGAACAATTTATTGTGGATTCTTCCTATTGTAATACTGTAGTTTTGAATTTATTATTTCAACCATAAGTTTTATATGCCACCTTTATTTCTTCCTTTTTTTCTTTTTTTTTCTATACTATAGTATTGATCCCAGGGCCTTGTGCATGCTAGGCAAATGCTCCATTACTGAGCTGTACACCCTGCCCCTGCCTTTTTTATTTTTTTATTTGGAGACAGGGTCTTGCTAAGTTCCACATGCTGCCTTGGGCCTTGAACTCACAATCTTCCTGCTTTAGCCTCTCAAGTGGCTGGAATTATAGGTATGTGCCACAGGACCTGCCTGTTTCTTCCTTTTAGGCTTACTTTATTTTATTTATTTATCGATTGATTGACTGATTGATTGACTGAGACAAGGTCCCACTGTGTAGCCCAGGCCATTCTGGAACTCCGTACATAGACCAGGCTGGCCTAGAACATGATTCCAGGCATGGGTCACCTTGCCTGGCTCCTTTTAAGTTAATTTTAAACAGAAAAATGATCAATTATTGTAGGAAAGCAAATGGAAAATAACCTATTACCTCATGATTTTGTTTCTTAATAATTACACTTAGTATTATTTGTTGATAGTATTTAAAACAACTGAAATTTTTAGCATGTAAACTTTTCTGAAGCTTAAGAAAAAAAGTTCTTCTTTTATCCCCCAACATAGGAAATGTTAAAACATATTTATTTTGCTTATTTAAAGGCTCACTGCAAATATTAATTGAAATATTTGATATTTTAAATGGTATTATTTTAGTTCTGACATTTTTCCTTATATTCAAATTTTATGAGGTTAATAATATTTTTATTTCTAATCTAAGCCACTAAACATGTGTTTACTGTTTTATAGGAACTGAGGTAAACACCACAGTTATTGGTGAAAATGACCCTATTGATGAAGTTCAGGGATTTCTCTTTGGAAAATTAAGGTATGTATATATACTCTATTTATTTTGCAAAATGCCCTTTATTCTCTTTAAATCTCCAGGCTTCTTTACATTCCTAGTGTAATCTTTTTCATTACTGTCTGAGTTCAAGATCTAACAGCAGTTTATATATGTAACCTGAAAATGGAGAAACAGCCACTTAACTTACAATAAAGTTAGGACTTTCCAGTTATTTTGAATGCTTTTTTTGTGGTACTCAGGGTTGAACCCAGGTCCTCAAGCTTGCATGCTTTGCAAGTGCTGTACCACTGAGCTGCACCCCCAGCCCCCCATCCCTTTTTTTGTTTTTAATTTATTGAGACAGAGTCTCAGTAAATTACAGAGACTGCCTCTGGTCTGGAACTTGAGATCCTTGTGCCTCTGCCTCCCGAGTTGTTGTGATTACAGGCGTGTGCCACTGCGCCTGGCTATTATTTTGAATTCTTAAATGATTCTTAAGCAATATCGTGGCTACCTGCTTATGGCTTAAATAGATGTTCTTTTCCTTTACGTTGATAGTATCAAGTTACATACTGTTTTTTTGATCGAATGATAAGATAAATCAAATTATTTCACTTAATTTTTTCCCCCAAGGCAGGACAATGTATTTTAATTTGGAGTTGTCATGGTTATTTCCTTAACATAATCTGGAAAAAATGTTAAGATATGTAGTAGATTTTTCTTTTTTAGATTTGTAGTAGATTTTAAACATGCTCAGTTGCAATACATTTTTTAGTCTTTGTTTTATGTGAGAGAGGATGGAAAATGCTTTTACTGATGGAATTTAAAAAGTTTCATAATTCCATAACTGTTTTATGGCAGCATCATAGTATTTTATAGCTGAAAAGTCTTCTTAACTGATATTTTAAATGTTGCAGTTATTTCTGTCATGGCTTGATAGTTGTGCAGAGATCCAAATTCTGCTTTATCTGGAAATTTCAAGTAGAACCTTTTGTTTGTATGCTTTTTTTTAAGAATACTATCATATAGAAATAGTATATGCCAGGCTTAGTTTCACATGCTTCACTTGACATTTGTCTGAATGAAATAATTTTAATAGATTAACCATTTAGGAAGTGATGTCTGAGTGTCTGAGTTTTGAGTTAAATTACTATTGACATGTTGAGTTAATTCTATTGATATGTACCTTCTTCATGTTTATCATCAGTTTTGGTCTCATTAATATGTAATCAGGTACCATTTTTATTTTACCTGGTTTCCAGAATCTCTTTTTGTGCTCATGTTTTTTAATATTTGTTTTTTGGATGACATTATAATTTTATGCATTCTCAGCACAGATGCCTCATGTAGAAAAATATTGAAAAAATTTTGCCTTTTTTATATTCAAAATAGTTATTTGCCTATCTAAAATAATTGGGCCATTTTTGGTATTGTTATTATAAAGAACTTTGTAGTAACTGATTAGAAATGGGTTGTTTAGATGGTAAGGGATCTGAGTATTTTAATTTCTGCATGTTACATTTAAGAAATTTTGAGTTGTTAGGATTTAAATGAACAAAATGAATCTCCCAGCCATCTATCTGTCTCACCTAAATGTTATATCTTTGTCTCTGAAGTCTGTTTTACTAGTTTGATGTTGTTGTTGTTGTTGTTAGGTGCCGTCGAGTCGGTATCCGACTCATAGCGACCCTCATAGGGTTTTCTATGGCTGAGTGCTTCGGGATTTCCTTGGGAGTGGATTGCCAGGTCCTTCTCCCATTTTTGCGGTGCTGGGAATTGAACTCAGGGCCTCAGAGACTGCAGTGCAGCGCTCTACCCACTGAGCTAAATCCCAACCCCAGTTTGATGTAGATTGTACTATATTTCAGGATAAAACCTCAGGACTGTGTTTAGCCTGAATTGTATTCATTAAAGGATTTATGAGCATGTAAGCTTACATAAATCATCTTGCAACTGGCATCCATTTCTTTCCCCAATTTTATTTTGAGAAAAAGATTTGGAAAAGTATGGACAGTAATAAACACCCACAAATTCACCATCCAGAATTGATCATTGATATACTTATTTTTCCATTCCAAAGAACTATTTATTAATTTTGCTTCAAGGCATTCATTTACTTAAAAGTAAAACGGGTTAGTAAAACTCTGTAGGTGAAGTTGAAGTCCTCATTACCCACTCAGTCTCACTGCCCTCCCATAAGGTGCCCCTATTATAGGGATTTATCTTTGTTTTTTGTTTCTTTCTGTTTTTATGTGAGCCAGGGTCTCCCTATTTAGGTCAGGCTGCCTTCAAATTGGAGATCTTTTTGCCTCAGCCTCTTGAGTGCTGGAATTACAGGCCTGTATTGCTGTGCCTGACATCATTTATCTTTTAATCTGTAAATTTTGTAGTGTCTGAACTAACTTACAGTTTTCTATATTACCTTGTTTTTAATGCAAAATAATTGTACTTTAAATTTTTTGCCTGTATTCAAGAAATGTTCTTAGTGTTGGGAGGGGGAAATAATGAAGATGAAATTGGAGGCCTCTTCTGTCTAAGTGCACTTTGAGAGAGAAAAGGTAATGAAAAGGATTGATTTTATGTTTCTTCCAGAGACCTGCACCCTACCCTGAAGGAACAGTTGAAAGAACTCAGAAAATATCTTGTGGAGAGCACAAATGAAATGGCACCTTTGAAAGTTTGGCAGTTGCAAGGTATGGAAATTGAGAGATCATTGGACTGCTTTTTTTGATAACTTTTGAGGTATTAAAAAGTGCAGAATTTGAATTTAATTGGATATATCCATATGATTCTGAGGGTATCACAGATTTTAAAAATAAAATGATTATGATTAGTCAGAGAAGAAAAGAAAGTGGTCCTAGACAGATAACATAAGGTCAAAGTAATACAAATGAGTGCCATATCTTTCTCTGTGGGACCACATACATAAACTTAACAGTACTAGAAATGTGAGTAGGCCTTGTTCCCAGGTGTATACAGTGTTTTTTTATTTTTAATATTTATTTTATACTTTTTTTTTGCAGTGTTGGGGTTGAACCTAAGGCCTCACCTCATATGTTTGAGGCAAATGCAGTACCACTGAACTTTAACCCGAGCCCTGTATGCATTTATTTTTTATTTTTTGCAATATTAAGGAGTTGAACCCAGTGCCTAGCACATACTTTGCAAGTACTCTACCATTGCACTGCACCGCCGCCCAGTTTCTATTTATTACTTTGCTTTAGGGGTCACTAAATTATACAGGCAGCCTCTGGCTTTGAGCTCAGGATCCTCCTGCCTCCACCTGTGGCCTGTGTGCATTTTTAAAATTGTCTGTATTAATTACTTTTCTCATTAGTGTGACCAGAATACCTGACATAAACAACTTAAGGGAGGAAGAGTTTATTTTATGTCATAGTGTCAGAGGGTTCAGTCATCATGGAAGGGAGAGCATACAGAGCAGAGGAGCTCAGACCATGGTGGACAGGAAGCAGAGAAAAAGGGATAGAGAAAAGAGCCACGAAAAGATATAGTCACCAAAGATACTCCCCCAGTAACTGCCTTCTGTCAACTAGGTACCATCTCCTACTTTCCTCCACCTCCCAATAATGCCATCATATTGTATATCCATCAAGGCATTTATCTGTTCATTTGGTCAAAGGCCTGATCATCTCTGGAAACCATCACAGACACACCCAGAGGTGTGATTTACTGATCTTCTAGGTATCTCTTTCTCTTTTGAGGCTGGGTCCCATAGCCCAGGCTGGGCTGGAACTCATGATCTTCGTGCCTTAGCTTCCTGAGTGCTGAGATTACACCCATGTACTACCATGCCTGGATTTCTAGGTTTTTCTTAATCTAATCAAGTTGACAATCAAAATTTACCATTACACTATATATATGTAGGATGTTGAAAGCACGCAAGGGGTAGAATGTACTTTTCTATTTTAAAGAATGATTCATCAAGGGTTTTCTTTTTTTTAACATAATTTGCTAAGTGTATTAATGCTTTATTTTATGATATAAATATATATTTTTTATTCTAATCTATACCCTTTCACCAGTTTTAGAGGCCTACAAAATCAGATTTGGGTTAGACTCACGTGTGGATTGGATTCTCAAGAGAGAGCGCAAGTGCTGAGTCGCTCACCTGAATCCAGCCTGCACGTGATTTTACTCCACATCTGATTTTGTAGCCCTCTAAAACTTTTGAAGGGGTTCAGATGCGTGATAAAACACAATATTATAAATTAAGAAGAGGGAAAGTATTGGGCTCAAGTTAGCCTCTTCTAAATGTGTTCGCATGTGCCCTAGTTTATGCAGATGGATCAGGAAGGGCTCAGTAAAAACTCTTTCATTCATCCATGAGGTGAATGAAACCTGGAACTAAAGCATGGACACTATTTGGAGTGGTCGCTTTCTAAGACATTCTTCATTCAAAGACCATAGTGGAAAGTAATGTGATTTTATTTTAATTTGTTTTCTCATTACATTAGATTAATACTCTCTAACATGTACATGGCATTGTTGCAGATCTCAGTTTCCAGACTGCTGCCCGAATCTTGGCTGCTCCTGTGGAGTTAGCTTTGGTGGTTATGAAGGACCTTAGTCAGAATTTTCCTACCAAAGCCAGGTAATAAGAGAGTAAGGCTTTGATGCTTTCTTCTCCTTAACATTTTACCCAGTTATCTTCATGCTTATGTGATGCGAAATGCTGTAACTAAAATATAAAAATGCTTATTAAATGAAAGCTCTCTATTCATCACCACTGCTGTGGTGACTGGTGCCTTCTTTCTGAGAAGAGTTGTGGCTGAAGGGACAGATGTAGGTGATGTTCTTAGCACTGCTACTTACTACTTATGTGATCTTTGTAAATAAACGACCTCTGTTTACCTGACTTTCCTCAGCAGTAAAATGGGAATACCAAAACTTGGCTTTCAGGATCGAATGTGTTAATGAAATCCAGCATATACTCACGTACCTCATCTAGGGTCTGGCACAGACCACTGCTTCCTGAAGGGCTGTATGTGTACTATCTTACAGAATCTCAATGAAGAAACTGAGAGTCAGAGAAGCTAAAGGACTTGTTCACAGTGACAGAATAAGATTTTGAATTTTCTGACCTTGCTTTCTTTCTTTTTTTGGGAGGGATTATTTTTCAGGATTGAATCCAGGGCCTCCCATATACTTTCCAAGTGCTCTACCACTGGACCTCAGCCTCCAGCCCATTTTTTAATTTTTTATCTTAAGACTACTCAAACTCATGATCCTCTTGGCTCTGCCTCCTGAGTCACTGTGATTACAAGTGTGCACCACCACATCTGGCTCCAGCTCCTTTTTTATTTATTTTGAGACAAGATCTCGCTAAATTTTGTAGGCTACCTTTGGCCTCAAAATTGTGATCCTCTTGCTTCCACCTCCTGAATTTCTGGGATTATATGCATGTCCCATGGTGCCTGGTTATGGTTTTGGTTTCATTTTTAATGTTCTTCTGTGTCTCATAATGTTAGGTTATTAGTTGGATCCAACTCATAGTTGACCCTAAGTACAGCCGAACAAAGCCCTACGCAGCACTGTGCCATGCATATGATCTTTAGGTTTGAGCCTATCGTTGGCAGCAACTGTTTCTTCTCATTTTGAGTTGAGCCACATCAGCAAAAAGAGGTCGCAGTGGTTTTACACTCCTTTCCTGTCATTAAGATCAACTCTAGTTTGAGGAGGCAACTTTTCCCCAGTCATTTCTTGAATGCCTTTCAGACCAGGGAGTTCATTTTCTGGCACTATATATGACAGTGCTTCTCTGCTAATCATAGGGTTTTCAATGGCTAATTTTTGGAGGAGTGGGCTGTAAGGTCCTTCTCCCTAGTGTTACACCGTGATGTTGCATGCTGGTAATCAACTTGCTGAAGAGGATGAGGCAGGAGGATTGTGAGTTTGAGGCTATCCTGGGCTACCAATGTCTCATAATGCAAAGCAAAGCTGTTTGGATTTTTCTTTTTGCAAGGTCTCACTCTGTAGTCAGGTTGGCCTTGAACTGGTAATCCTTCTGCCTCTTCCTCCCAAGTGCTGGAGTTATAAACAGTACTGCCACGACCAGCTTTAACAAAATTGATTTAAAAGCACATTTGTTTTTTAGGGCTGAGGGTGTAGCTCAGTGGTACAGTGCTTGCCTCGCTTGTACAAGGCCTTGTGTTCAATTTCTAGCACTGCATTTAAAAATTTATTTATTTATTTATTTTAGAATCTACAAGCATAAATCTTTGCCAGTCTTTTTACTGAGTCACTGAGTGAAATATTTTGACTTCTGATGTGAGATGATTTATAAGTAAATTTATTTTTTGCTACATGATTTATAACTCTTGTCTAAGAGTTCTTAGTTCATCGTGTTACTTTAAGATCTACATGGAGGAGTCCTCCTCCACCATAAGTACTTAAATAGAATGAACAATCTGCTGCCTTAGTATGTTTAACATTATCCTTCAGTCTGTGAGCAGTAGAGATTATATTCAGGAATAGGTTTACATATTGAACTAACAACTAAGAAACTATACTTGATTAAAATAATGCTTCTTTCTTTCTTTCTTTCTCTTTGTTTCTGTTGGTGTTATATAGTAATGAACAATATACACATCTAAGAGAGGAGATATGTATTTATCAATTTTATAGGTTTGAGGTTTTGTCTATTTTAGTTTTTTGTAATTTATTATCCAATATGTTTTATACTTAAAAATAGGGAAATTGAATGTGTATATCTCAAACATTAATCCAAGGACTGATTATGTTTTCATTTCTCAGAGCAATAACGAAAACAGCTGTGAGTTCGGAACTTAGATCTGAAGTGGAAGAGAATCAGAAGGTATTAACCAATGGAAAACACTGATCTTTCTGTTTTGTATATTATCTGTAAAGATGAAGAAATCTGAGTTTAATCAATGACATTTAATAGTGTTATCTCCTTTTATTGAAGTTGGTGATATTTTCTTCATTTCTATACTTTATATTTTTAGTTTTTATCAAAGTTGAATATGAATATAATGGATAGCATCAAAAGGTTGTTTGGAAAAATGGCATCCTTAACATGTGTCAGTCCATTGTGTTCCTCTTCCCAGAAGCACTCATTTTCCACTTTAAGCCAATCCTTCCAATATTTTTCTTCAGACTTGTAGCATACTTAATGTGGTGGTTTCATTTTTTAGTTTTATTTATATATTTATTTTTCTTATTAAGACAGAGTGTTGCTGTGTTGCCCAGGCTGCCCTTGTGTATGTGATCCTTCTGCCTCCTCATGTGCCACAGCACCTAGTTTTATTTTTTCAGTTGTACACCTTCTGTATTAGCCTTCTGTTTCAAGGATAAGGTCTGTCTTTCCTTTCACTGCTGCCCCTTCAGTGTTGGGTCAGCCACCATTGGTCCATATCTGTCTTCCTTGATTATTTGTTTGTTTGTTTTGAGACCCAGGTTTCTCTTTGTGGCCCAGGCTATCCTGGATCTCAGGATCCCCGTGCCTCAGCATCCTGAGTGCTGGGATTACAGTGTGTGCCCAGAAGTAGACATTGCAGAGGGAAGAGAGCATAGGCACCATTGTGCTATTCAGAGGGACATGAGAACACCATGAAACGAAGAAGCCAAGAGCTCTTGGATTTTTGTGAGGAGGGTGCTGGTGATGTTACCTAGGACATTGTGCATGCTAGATAAGTGCTCTACTACTTAGCGACATCCCTATTGGGAATTTAAAAAATTAACAAGTAAGCTGTGCATGGTGATGCATGCCTATAATCCAAATTGCTTGGGAGGCTGAGGCAGGAGGATCACTTGAGCCCAAGAGTTTTAGACCAGTCTGGGTGATATAGCAAAAAAACCCAAAACAAAAACAACAACAGCAACAACAAAAAAACAGATGGAGAAAGAAAGAAAAGAAAGTAATAAAGAAATAAAGGAAAAGAGAAAGAAAAAAAGAAAAGGAAGGAAGGAAGGAAGTGGGGGGGAACTGTTCAACAAAGGGGCTGATTATTCTGGCTGGAGGGTGCATTCTGGCTTCAGAGTCATAGAAACCCAGCTGGGAGGAACATTTGGTAACTCCCTAAGTCCCCCATTTCCACTTGGGATCCCTGCCTTCAGTGGATCTCCCTCAACCTACAGATTCCTGGTTTTGCTCTTTCCAGGCCAATAGCCTCCAATTTCCTGGAGTGCTGGAGAGCAGGGACAATAGTCTTCTGGCTGTGGGGGTTCTGCAGGGTGTCTTGCGCTCTGTCTTAATGAGATTGCCAGCCTCTTTCATTCATGTGTCCTTTGGGCTGCCAATTCCTGAGCTTTTGATGAGCTCCCCAGGGTAGATGGGATTTCTTGTTGCCTTTTCCTACACTTCGCCGAGCATTCAGCTTTCTTGTACTCACTCCTCTCCCTTATGGCTTCTGACATTTTTGACATTTTTCTTTTGTGTTCTTTTTGGCCTGTGCATTCGTACATAAAATAGTCCCTTTCCTGACATTTCAGTAGTGCTTCAGGAGGGGAAAAATGTTTGTGTTCAATTTACTATCTTTACCCCCAAATTTCTTTATCTAAAAGATACTAGTTAATTAAGTGGATCTAAAAAATAAAAAAACCACAAATATTTCTCAAATATTTACTAAATTAAAAAAACTGATTGTTGTTGTTGTTAGGTGCCGTCGAGTCGGTATCCGACTCATAGCGACCCTCATAGGGTTTTCAATGGCTGAGTGCTTCGGGATTGCCTTGGGAGTGGATTGCCAGGCCCTTCTCCCATTTTTGCAGTGCTGGCAATTGAACTCAGGGCCTCAGAGACTGCAGTGCAGCGCTCTACCCACTGAGCTAAATCCCAGCCCCCCCAAAAAAACTGATAGTTTATGTTTAATTTTTACTTTCTAGAGCAACAATGTCAAGTATTACTTTAATTTTAGGGCTTTTCTCTGTCAAGAAAGAGCATTAGATATAGCCTGGATTCTTAATTTTTCCAAGTAAAACATTTTATTAAAATGTAATGTTTTGAATTATGTATACATTTTGGTATTACCTACCTATCTTGCTTGCCATTTAATGCTGACATGGCCATAAGGGTATAGTCATGGCTTCCCCATTTCTCCCCCACTATGTGATACTAGATCTTAAAAGTAAGTTTTTTCTCAGTCCACGATTAAGGGCCTGCACAGCAATCTCTGTCCTCCTTGGCCCAACTCTCTGTTAGTAAGAAATTAAGTTCTATTCCTGGGGACTGATTAATTTCTTCTCTTCTGCATTGTATGATGTTGCTCCCTGTGATATAGAATATACAAATAACAGTTCCATTTTTTTTTTTTGCGAGAAAGAGGAAGTAAGTGGGAGGGATATTAATCAACAGAAGCTCCAACATAGAGTCACAGCATTGTTTCTGCTGGCTCAGGTAGGTCTCCAGCAGCACAGCCACCTGTGGAGCAGGGTTGCCACTATCTGGGGAACCTTCAGGTGAAGGGTCTGCAGAGGCAGGCCTTGCAGGGATAGGCAGCAGGAGGAATTCCCCTCAGCACAGCGGCCCAGAATTTCTTGATGTGCCGTACTTTGAAGTTTAAAGTACAGGATTTTGAAACCCTTTTTGGCTCACTCAATGGACTTCATCAAGGGAGTCCACCTGTTATGGACTGCCATGATGGTCTTGGCTGGCATCATGAACAGGGAAAGCAACAGAAGTATGAAAAGGAAAGGGTAGCAAGCTCATGCACTACTGGCTGCCTGGCACTTATATGCAAAGGTAAGGAGAATTCCAGAAGGCATGTAACTTGACAGTTGGATAAAAGGGAGAATCTTTTCGGTGGACCCTAATTATAGACAGCTGACTCCCTTCTACCTTTGATGATAAGGGTATGGGTCAGCGTCTTTGGTAATGAGGCACTGTGTTACTGAGGCTAAGAACAGGGGTGTGTGTGTGTGTGTGTGTGTGTGTGTGTGTGTGGCACTGT
>VMDO01025184.1:0-28615 GCA_007922755.1 Pedetes capensis | reverse complement strand
TTCACAATAAATGGAGAAAAGATTGAGGTTGTCCATGATTTTGCTTTACTTGGTTCTACAATCAACACCCATGGAAGCAGCAGTCAAGAGATCAAAAGATTCATTGATTTGGGAAAAGCTGTGGCAAAAGATCTCTTTAGAGTATTGAAAAGTAAAGATATCAAATTAAAGAGGAAAGCGCTCCTGACTCATGCTATGGTATTTTCAGTGTCATCATATGGTTGTTAAAGATGGACATTGAACAAGGGAGAGAGCAGAAGAATTAATGCTTTTTTTTTTTTTTTTGCAGTACTGGGGGTTGAACCCAGAGCCTCATGCTTGCATGCTCTGCAAATGCTGGGCCACTGAGCTGCACCCTCAGCTCTTTTTTTTTTTTTTTTTCACTTTTTGAGACAGGGTCTCTCTAAGTTATGCAGACTGCCTCTAGTCTCAAACTTGTGATCCTCCTGCCTTCACCTCCCAAGCTGCTGGGATTACAGGTGTGTGCCACCACGCCTGGCTAGAATTGATGCTTTTGAATTATGGTGGTAGAGATGAATATTGAATATACCATGGACTGCCAAAAGAACTAACAGATTTGTCCTAGAAGAAGAAGTGCAACCAGAGTGTTCCTTGGATGGCTAGACTGTGTCTTATGAATTTTGGACATGTATTCAAGAGGGACCAATCCCTGGAGAAGGACATCATGGTTCAGAGAGTGGCAGGTCAATGAATAAAAGGGAAACCCTCCACTAGATGGATTGACACAGTGTCTACCACAATGGGCTTAAATATAAATAAGATCATGTGCCTTGTACAGAATTGGGGAGTGTTTCATTATGCTGCACATAGGGTTGCTATGAATTGGACCCGACTCAATGGCACCTGACAACAACAAAGGTTATATACCAGGTTATCTGAAAGAGCAATCAATGCCATTTGTTAAGATATTCTCCATGAGGAAGCACTGACCATCAGACCAAGGTCCTTTGTCTTAGAGGACGTCTACTTTGATATCCACATTACAGGTGGCTGGGAAGCACATGGAAGAGCTGGGAGGTATATGGCTGCAGAGGCCTCTTTCCTTTCTTCTTGCTTATTGTATCCCTCTAACACTATTCCTCAGGGAAAATCCTTGGACCTCTATGATGAGGTTAATTCCTCAGTATATGCTCCTATACCTCCCTCGACTCTACTTTCATAGTAGTTCTTATGGCATATTTAGGTAAGCAATTCTCTACTTAATACCCCTTCTCAACCAGCTTTTGCACCATAAGAGACAAGACTATGTCTTAGTGTGTATGGATTTCTTCCTGAGTCCAGTATCTATCATGTAGTTTGAATTAAAAATATGTTTGAGGAAGAAAGAAAGGAAAGAAAGAAGGAAGGAAGGAAGGAAGGGAATCTAAGTGCAATTTTCCACTAAAGAACACAGATAAGCTGCTTGGGAGTAGTAGTCAGGGTTAGATGAAAGCAGGAAGGAAAGTCTTACAACTGTCTTTGAACAGTAGTAAAAACAAACAAACAAAAAAACAAACAAAAAACCAAGCCAACAGAGAAATAATGAACTTGTTATGAGTGTGCAATAATCTTACTCTCCTCTCCCATTCAAAATAAAAGTTCTTTATATTTGCCTCTCAAAATAATTTACAGGACTTAAACTGATTTTCTGCTGACTTTGGTGATTTTTCCCCCTACAGATCTCAGTCTTTTCTTGTGAAAAATGTTTGCTCTTTTCTTTCAGAATAGGTCATTTATGTTTACAAAAGTTGACCATGCTTTTTAATTTCTTTTTTTAAAAAACTTCATGTCTGGGATCTAATCTGCATTTTTGCACATCACTGAGGGCTGGGCTGTGGGCAGACCAGGCAGAACAATAGCCGCTGTAATATTTAAACTCAGAGGTCACAGGTCTGGGGAAGGAAGAGGCATGGGTTTCATTTACCTAGAGGAAACATCACCAATATAGTGTTTCTTTTTTGCTTGTAAAATGAAGGATATAAAGGTGGTGAAAAAATAGTTTTACCAGTGTATCTTCAAATGGGTAACTGGAAGACTGGTAGGAATTTTCAAACATAATATAACAAAATCTAGAAACAAAAAAGTTCCTTTTCATTTGCACAGAGGCTCTGTTGAAGCTGAAATACTTGTGGGATATTAGGAATGAAAAATGTCAGCATGCAACTGCCCAGGCTTGCCTGGTTTATGGCTCCCACCTCGTGGCCATCATTACTACCCAGTAAAAGAACCTCTTTGTCCCTGGAGCATTACTTTTCAAAGACAAGAACCATCCACAAGCGTCCTCTCGCTTTGACATATAGGTCATGGCATTCAGAGAATAATGTGAGGAATCGTCAAGTGGTAATTTCCTGAAACACTGAAAGATGAAGCTATTAAGTATGGATTCAGATAAGCAATTTTGCTCCTACAAATTTCTATCCTGAGTAGAAAAAGATCAATATGCTTCAGTGGCTTGACATGAAAGACCTATTAAAAGTGAACAAACAAACAATAACAAAAAATACAAGGCCAAAATTAGGTGGAGGTTTCAAGGAGATACAGGAAATGCAGAGATATCTCAAGCCTTAACCTAAAGACTGTGTGAGTGACAATATATGTGTGTTTGTGTTTTGAAACATACAAGAAGACCAATCCTCTAATTTAGAGCTAAAGTGATTCAGACCCAGCAATAAGCACATTTCTTGATGTTTTGGTATATTGACAGGTTTGTTTGATGGAGAATAAACATCTAATTCCTACCTCAAACACAGGAGAAAAACAAGACTGATGTGGGTATTGGACCCTCTGCCAGAAATCTCCCTGCATTTCCAGCCTCAAGTCAGGTAAGAGAGCAGAATGATGAATTCCTGCACAACTCTGGCATGCAGTGGTCTATTTCTTAGAGGTGAGGATGCTGCAACCACAGCTTTGGAAAATCATTTTTAAATTTCAACTCTGTGGTTTGGTACCATGTTGTGGTACCAAAGAAGGACAGACGCTGCTTTTCCTGGATGTCTTATGAGAATGATGGCCAGGTCATCCTGTTGAAGTCATATGTATCCAGTCTTCCTGTACATCTTATGCTTAAAATATACTGAAAATAAGAATAGCAACTTATTTTGCATGGAATCAAGTCCCAATTAAATGGCATGGTAGATTCTGAGGCAGTATGTACATGTGACATGTGGTAGAGAATATGGTCACTGAAAAACTGAAAACTTAGAAATAAGGTAAAAAGCCAATAAAGATAAGAAGTGGATCCTAAGTACAAGCACTGAACAGGGCTGGCTTTATTTCTATCTGAATATCTTTAGATAGACATTTAACCTCTGTGACTGAGAACACATGCCTTACCTTCCTGAATATCTTTTCTTTTTTTACTAGAAACAAAATCAGGACTTCTATTGTCTAACCCCTCACAATGCCTAATGTATTAGAGAACATTATATACCACCTATTTCTCTAAAATATTTAATCATTCCCGAACCTAATAAGGTCAGATATTGTTGTTGGCATCATTTAACAAGTTCACATAATTTATAAGTGACAGACCAACTCTTCACATGTAGGAAGTCTGTCTTTCCATTTTTCCCTAACAAATAAACTATATTGAAGCTTGCCAGTTTTTCTACTTTACTTGTCCTTCCTCACGTCATAATAATGACTCTTGAAAATACAACGTATCTTCATATGCATAACAAAAGGTATAGGTGATGAGAAAATTTAAGTCACCTTCACTGCCTCTTGTCCTAATTTTGAAAACCATTCATTCATTCATATGTCACAAACCTTTTTATAAATGAGGTGTTACATGCTTTGAAGTTCAGCTCATATAGACTTGGGAAATGAAGAAAAGATAATTAGATTATATTTAAATGAAAAGAGTATTAAATACATTTTATATAGATGAGAAATCTAGGTTGGTAGGGCTAAGATGATGTAAAAAAAAAAATCTGGGTTTAAATGAATTGGTCTAGTGTCTCTCATATTGATGAGTTTCCCAACCAGTAGTTTGCATAGATCTCCTAAGAGGATAAAAAACAAATGATTATGGCTGGAGAAAGGATATTGTTCTTGCCATAATTAGTCCTTCAGGCAAGGAGAGGGTGAAATCTGGCTTATAGAAACATTTACTCCAGCAAAGCCCTAAACAGAATGACTAGGAGTGTCCGATCTGGTGTAGTATAACTAGGAATTCTTCCTTTTTTCGGAAGATGTAGAAGATATAAAAAGAACCTCACATTCCATGCTCACTATGTATAGACTTACAACATACTCATTTCAATGAGCAAATCTCCCCTCCCCCATTTCTTGTTGACCTCACAGGCTATTTCTTTCTAGATATCATCTCCCTTCTCCATTTTCTTTTGGCCCTTTTCCTGCCAAACTCAGCAATCTTTTTAATGTATATCAGTCTGTTTGTTATTGCTATAACAGAATACTATCTACTAGCAAATCTATAAAGAAAAGAAGTTTTATTTGTTTCCTGATTCTGGTGACAGGGATGTCCAAACAGCATGGTCTCACAGTCTGGTTGTATCACAATATGGTGGAGAAGAAATAAAGAAGAATCACATGCAGAAAGTGCACACGTGCAAGCAAGGACACAAAGGAGTGGGAGGGGTCAGGCACATTCCTTATATAGCCCACTCTCTAGGGAACTAATGTATTCCCATAAGAACAACATTAATCCCTTCCAAAGATGGTGCCTTCATGATGTAATCACCCTCCACTAGGCTACACCTCTCAGTACCACCACCCTTGGGACCAAGTTTCTAACACTTGTACAAATCATAGCATGAGGCTTACTTCTTTCTTTCTCAGCTCTGTGGTTTTACTAGTGACCCCTTGGGCAGTACTACCCCTGGCTCACTCTGATCCATAGGCTCATTCCCTCAACCCTGTATATAAGCCCATTTTGTGGTAGGAAAGCAGTAAAAACTCGGGAAGAGGTAGGTTCAATATTTCTAAGTTTCTAAATTTCTTAAAAAATGAGAAATAGAGACATTACCTTTTTACACATCTATTCATGGAAAATACTGAACAAAAACTGTACAATTGTTATACTTTAGGTAGAGTACAGGCCATAGCTAAAAATACTAAACAGGTAGATATAGTTCCAGTTGGTGGGAAGCTTGTTGAATATGAAGTTGATCACTAGCACTATCTGGTTACTTGTAACACTTTTCAGCATCTTTTCAAAAGACATTACCAAAGATTTCTACTATATAAAAAACAACAAATTTAAGAGTAGAAAACTATATGGCAGAATTTCTTTCTTCTAGTCATTATAAAGAAGTACTGTAAAGCTCTTCAGATCTTAGAAATCTCAAACTTGGCTTATTTTTCCTTCCCCCAGCACATGTGGTCTTGAATTAAATGTTTTAAAAATGCCTCATTTTCTACTTAAAGTGGGGTTAGTAAAGTTTAATTTTAACCAAATCTAATTTTGTAAACCCAATTGAACATGAATGGTTTAGACTTATAATTTTATTTCAAACATAACAACATAGCTATGATGTTTGCTAAACTAACTTTAAAAATAGGAACTTACCTAGACTGGTCTTGTGAACTATTTGTTTTCCCTTACACAGTTTCTTGAAAAGAAACACACAAACAATATATAGATCACAAGATATAAAACATAAGTCCCTAACATTATAGGTTTTTCTAATTTTTGGAAGAACTGAAGTTGTCATATTGGTTTAGTAGGATTTTTTTTTTTCCTGGTACTCAGGGTTGAATCCAGGGCTTATGCTTGCATGCTTTGCAAATGCTGTTACACTGAGCTACACGCCAGCCTGGTTTTTTGTTTGTTTGTTTGCTTGCTTGCTTGCTTGCTTGTTTTGAGACAGAGTCTTGCTAAATTACGCCGACTGCCTCTGGTCTCAAACTTTCGATCCTCCTGCCTCTGCCTCCCAAACCGCTGGGATTATAGGCATGCGCCACTGCACCCAGCTAGTAGGAATATTCTAAGTCCTCTCTGACACAAAAATAATGAGTCCAACTTTTCTGTTAGGAAGATGTATAGTTCCCCACTGGTGCCTAATGGCTTTTTCTTTGCTTTATCCCTGGTATGGAACAGGGTGCCAACCAGGTAGGTATTAGGTATGTGGTAGTTGCTACTTCTTTTTCGTCTTAATCCTCTGGTTCAAACAGGAAGTATGATGTTATACCATCATATATCATATTTAATACTATATTAAACACATTAAAATAATACAGATACTTTTTACTTTTAGATTTAGTTGGTTTCATTTATTGTTTTACCTGTTCTGCTATGCTTATTTTGACAGTGTTAAAAGTAACAAAGGCATCTGTGAATATCACAGGGAGCCCTGTTCTTTCATTGCCCTGAACTAGAAAATCAAAAAGACATAGATAAGGAGAAGGGGACAAGCAGACATCATAGAAGGGATAGGTCTTCGGTCACACTCTCATCCACCTTCTCTGGGTGCTGGAGGAGACAATGGCGGTCACTCTAGCATGGATGAAAGAATTTTTCTTCCTCTGGGTCTTTGAAACCTCAGTCACAGACTGTGTTATCTATTTTTGTTTCCTCTCAAACTCTCCCTTCAGAGTCTTACCTTGGTCCTGAAACATTGTCTTAAATTTCACCCTGGAATTTGTTTCCCACTGAACTGGAAGATCTTATTCAATGTGATTTTATAAGAATACCAAGGAGCAATCACATTATTTCCAGAATACTATGTGTAATAGCTAGCTATAAATCCAAATTATCTATGAAGAATCATGGTCCATAAGGAAAAAAATTATACTGTATGTCTCTCTTTCCTAATTTCCCACTTTTTTTGGAAGGAATATATCCTATAAGAGAGACAAAAAGGTCAAATTCAAGTATTGTATCTACTCTGAGTCAGTTGGGCAAAGGACAGGCAAGTAACCCAACAGGTCTTTGCATCATTTTCTCAATAATGCTGGTTCTTTCTGTCCCAGGATAAGACTTTAGAAATCCGTGATAATACATGGTTATGGTATTCAAAGTTTGGTCTGGTCATTCTCTTTTCTTTCCCTTCTTTCTTTCTCTTTCTTTCTTTCTTTCTTTCTTTCTTTCTAAAAACTTTCTAATTTCTTTCTGTTATGGAATATTATCTTAATTCTTTCTCATATACTGTTAACTTCTTCATTTTATAAAGTATATAATTGCAAACAAATGTAGTAGAACATTGCCTTATTTAAATCTTTATGTGTAAAAAAATCTAGTACAAGGAACCCAGATTTAATGACAAGAATAGTTCATACAGTTGATTTAAGTATAAGGGAAAATTCAAATTCATTATATATTTTTAAATCCGATATAATGTAAATATTAGCACTGAGACATAAATGAGATAAAATTTCAAGACAACTGTAAAGGATGGGAGAAACTACTCCCCATTTCTTTTCAAGGGGAATCTTTATATGGCCAATTTGTTGGAGCAAATAAAACAGAAAGGCCAAGATTAGCACATATTCTTCTTTTTATGTTTTTTTTTTTCATGCTTTAAGTTCTAAGAAAATTCTAAAAGAGTGTCATACATTTGTAGGGGTTCAGAAAAGATGACTTAGAGGAAGGAGGCTTAAAAAGCTTTGAATTATAAAAGAGGAAATGTACAGAACTCTAAAAGCTGCCAATAAACTTTCTAAGAAGTTCTGTTTGTCGGGCTGGGCATGGTGGCGCACGCCTGTAATCCCAGTGGCTCAGGAGGCAGAGGCAGGAGGATCACAAGTTGGAGACCAGAGCAGTCTGCATAATTTAGCGAGACCCTGTCTCAAAAAGTAAAAAAAAAAAAAAAAAAGAAATGGATTGGGGTTGCAGCTCAGTGGCCTAGCACTTGCAAAGCATGTAAGCGTGAGGTGTGAGGTCCTGGGTTCAACACCCAGTACTGCAAGGAAAAGAAAAAAAAAGGAAGAAGTTCTGTTTGTCACATAAAGTAAATGAAATGTATGTAGTGAGGAACCCCTTGGTATTCAGGTAGCATAAATATATTCTAGTTTTACAAACAGGCACATCCAAAATTTTCACAATTTATTTATGTACTTATTTATGTAGGATTTATTTCTATTCTCTCTGAATAATATAATGAAATTGATAAATTAAATGCAGAGTAAAATAGGAAAATAGAACAGAAATCTGCAGTAGTTATCCAGGGCCACAGCAGCTACCAGGATCCTATGACACAAGTCCTTCCTCTACATTATTGTAATGCTGACAACAGTTTCACTGAGCGATCCATATGATTCAGGTATTGTGCACATTCTCTCATTTCATTCTTACAGCTGACTTAAGCATTAGGTCTAATTATTCCTATTTTATAGCTGAAGAAACTGAGGAACAGAGAGCTTTTGTAGTATGCTTTCTGGTTGCATAGTGAGTAAGTGATGAGTGTGAGCTCTTAGATACTATTACCACTCTTTATGATCAAGTGTCCAAACCAGGAACTGGCATACCATAACAGGTATTACCAGGTCCCAGACTTCAGGATGCTTCTACTTTCATATACTAGCTAACTAACCAAATAACTGATTCAGACTGTAATTTTTCCTAAAACCAAATTATAAATAATGACTTTTAGAAAGACATAAAAGAGACTAAATAACTCTTTTAAAGACACTTGGTGTTTATTTGTGTGGTCCCAATAAACAACATAGATGTTGACTAGATGACAAGGCTACTAGGTGATAGTCACAGAAATATATATTTGAATTTGGTCTTTATGAATGAATAACATTTCCCCAGATAGGAAATGGGAGTGACTGTTTCATTTGAACACTCAGCATTGTTGAAAATATACTACATTACTTTTAATAAACAGAAGGTAGTCATCACTGAGTTGTTGCTATGTGTCCAGTGGCTTATTGAGTACTTATTTCTATTCTCTCAATATTCACAATGAAGTAGATAAGTGATTGCTGTCACCCTTCATTTGGAGACATAAAAGCTGAGTGTCATGGTTTGGATATGAAGTGTCCCCCCTAAAAGGCTTATGTGTTGAAGTCTTGTCCCCTGGTGCAAGTCATATCCAGAGGTGGAGCTTTGAGGAAGTGATTAGATCATGAGGGGTTTGCCTTCTTGCATGGATTGAGCCACTGATGGATACATAATTTGATGGCATCATTAGGAGGTGATGGAAACTTTTGGTGGTGAGTTTAGGGGGAGGAAGTAGGTCATGGAGCATCATGTCCAGGGGGACTCTATCTTGTCTTAGGTGGCTTTCTGTTGGTCTACTTCCTGGATGCCATGAGATGAACAGCTCTGCTCTACCACACTCTGCCACCATGATGTTCAGCCTCACCGCAGGCTCAGGAACAATGCACGGGCTGATCATGAACTGTCTCCTCTAAAATAATGCACCAACCTAAACTGTTTCTAAAATGATGAAAAATCTGACGGACATACTTGATGTCTTGCTGAATTTATCACAAGTCACAATTAATTGTTCATAGCCTCAGTAGTTTGAACACAGCACGCACACCCTTAGCCCACAGTACTATGCATTCTTTAAAGAATGCCAGTTTTTCTTATGATCTTTCACCCTACCCACCCCAAACCTCAACTCCTAGGTCCCACCATCAGGCAAGTGGAATCTTGTTACACACCCCCCAGGAGGCCCTCGTGCACACCGTACTTGTTACACATTTATTACCCTTTGGTTTGGCTCTCTGCCACCCTGCAACAGAAGGTGTCAGAGTGGAATCGAGGATAGGGAACCCCAGTGGTGCTCCAAGCAAAGCCATTTGGTAACTGGAAGCCAAACAAGCCACTTGGCTTCGAAGGCACAAGAAAGGCTTCATTTAGATACCAGGCGAAAAAGATCAAAGCCAAGGAATACAAACAGGCCTGTTGTCTGAGGCAGGCAGCAAGTAACCAGAAGGGAGCCCCACATCCTTAACTGCAGAACAGATGCAGTACATCTAAGAGGTTACCATAAACCAAATAAATACCGCCCCAGCCCCTTCCCTTGAAGTCTCATGCAAACAAAAGCATGGGGCTTTCACCTGAAACAGAAGGACTTGCTTTCTCTGCAGCTGGCACATGGCCTTCTGCCCCATCTTGCTTATTCTGTCTTAGATGAAAACTGAACATCTACTCATACAGCCACCAAAGGCACAAAAGTATTTTTTTTACAGATGTGTCTGAAAGAACAACAAAAACATGATTTTATTTAAAATGTTTAATGGGAAGTGACATGTTGACTGCTTTGCAAACCACAACGGTTTCAGATTGATAGTGAACAATTAAGAGAAAGCATTTGCTCTACTAAGCAAAGCTCTGGCTCTCATAAATGAACAAAGTGAAAGTTGGGGGGCAGGGAAGTTTCACTCTGCTAGTTGGGAAACTTCTGGATTAAAGATGCTTTGCACATCTACTATGCAGCAAATAGCATTTCAGCTGCTTTATGTACATGATTGCAATGCATTACTATCCCAATCTTCTGACTTTAGAATTGTTAGGTCTATGGATGAAGAATATATTTTCATGAGGTCTTATAGTAAGTGGAAGAACTAGAATATGAACTCTTTCTTGCAAAAAAAAAAATTGCCAGATTTGATTTTAAAATTGTTTGTAATGACTTCTACTAGTTAGGAAACTGAGACCATAGTTAAAGAATTCTGTAAAAATGTATGAAAGTAACACAAAAGCAATTAACTATGGGAATAAAGATTTTGTTTGTTAAATTTGAAGAAAAAAGAGAGATAGGTGGAGTATCTTAAGGGGTGGTAACCAAGTACATTTATGGAAGGGGCTTTACTCTTTAAACTTCATTGTAAAAAATGTTTAGAACATACACTACAGTGAGTGATATCCCAACTCAATCAGGATAATCCCAGTCACACTCTTTGTGTTTTTACTGGAAGTACACAGTAAGTAACAATTGTTTTTGTTGTTGTTAGGTGCCATTGAGTTGGTGTGCCACTCAGAGCAATCCTATGTACAACAGGTGAAACACTATTATCAGTGCTACTCTGCTATACATAAGGTTTTCAATGGCTAATTGTTTTTTGGGAGAGGGTTGCCGGGTCCTTCTCCCAAGCCAACAGCACCTGGTGTTCCCAGGTGGTCTCCCATCCAAGGACTAACCAGATCTGACCTTGCTTAGCCTCCAAGATCTAATGGGATGGATGCCACAGTGGTATGGCTGTAGGCAAGTAACAATAGTAAGAATAATCTAATTGTTGGTGGTGGTGGTAGTAGATGCCTTTGAGTTGTGTCCAATTCATAGCGACCCTCAAAGGGTTTTCAATGGCAGTTTATATTGTTTTAGGTAGCAAAAATTAACTATATATAAACCAGAGTTGATTAGTTCTCAAGTCAGTTATGTGAGTGCATTCACAGGGGGACTTGACTGTGTTGGCAGTTAGGCACGGCTTGATTAAATGTGAAGGATGGGTAGATATTTATCAGATATAAAGGAAGGTAAGGTAGGGGATATTCCACCCAGAAAGAGAAGCACATGCAAAGTCAAGTTGGCAGAAGAGAACAGGCCTCAGCAAGAAGAAGCAACTAGGGAATATCAAGATTTCACAAGTACAGAGTGAGACAGAGCAAAGTGCAGGTGACATGCAGATGGGGCAGACAACTCAGAGGGTGAGTTAAAGTCTTGGGTTTTGTCCTAGGAACAGAGAGAAACCTTTAAAGGGATTGGAGAGAGTGAGAGGAGGGGTGGAGGTTTGGGTTGACATGTTCACATTTCTGGTGTATAAAGGTTTCCATATGGAGAACAGACTGGATGACAGGAGAGCATTCATGCTACATGGCATGCATTGTTATTGTTGTCAGGTGCCATCGAGTCAATGTCCCACTCATAGCAACCCTATGTACAACAGGTAAAACAGTATTGTTACTGCTTCTCTGCTATTCATAGGGTTTTCAATGGCAGATTATGTTTGGGAGTGGGTTGCCGGGTCCTTCTCCCAAGCCTGTATCACCTGGTATTCCCAGGCGGTCTCTCATCCAAGTACTAACCAGGCCCAACCATGCTTAGCTTCCAAGATCTGACTGGATTGCAAGCCACAGTGGTATGGCTGCAGGCATGGCATACGTTATGGGTTACTAAGTGGTTTCACATACAGCCTTTCATTGAGTCTTTGATAGGCAAATCACTATGTCTTCTAATAGGAGGGAGGAAACAGTGGGTGAGATTTGGTGATCATAGTAGATATGAGAGTAGAGAATTGTTGTTGTTGTTAGGTGCGGTCGAGTCGGTATCCGACTCATAGCGACCCTCTGTACAACAGGGGAATCACTATTGTCAGTGCTTCTCTACTGTGCATAGGGTTTTCAATGGCAGATTGATTTTTGGGAGGGGGTTGCCAGGTCCTTCTCCCAAGCCTGCAGCACCTGGTGTTCCCAGGCGGTCTCCCATCCAGGTACTAACCAGGCCCGGCCCTGCTTAGCTTCCGAGATCTGCCGGGATCGGATTCCACAGGGCTATGGCTGCAGGCGAGAGTACAGAATAGATGGTGTCATATTTTTATGATGTAAAATGCATGGTACATAATGTAGAATACATAACATATGTCATATTGCACAATATATACGTTCACTTATATCCTTTCCCTGAAGGTATCTTGTGATATAAATACCACTTTTCCCTTCTAACAGAGGAGGGAAATAAAGAAGCTTAATAAAAGGCCTAAATTCACCCAGGTCCACTATTGGGCACATTGAAGATTCACAATTAGCTTTTAAAAATGCATTTCCAGTGCTCTTTCCCTCACATTGTAGCTGATCAAGATAATTGGATGACTTTTGTTTTATAGTTTTTCACCAGCTCCTAACTGGCAGAGTTAAACTTCTAGCATATGCAAGGTATTATCTGATGAAAGTGACTCAACTAATAACAGTCAAAAGCAATTGAGAAAACACTGAATGTGGCTCACATATCAGGATTTGAGTGGGAATATTAAGAAGTCCAGTAAGCATTTGTGTGGCACCTCTTTGGCAAAGACCAGCTTGTCAGGGTGAAACTGTATCATGTGCAGGTGGTTTTCGTCATTCTTTCCCTTTCAAGTAAGTAACAGGCACCCTGCACCCCAAGCTCACAGAGGCAGGACTGTCTTTGTGGATGTGAAGTAAGGGAGCAAGTGTCCTGGTCTGACAGGCAGGTAGAGCTCACTTTCCCCCGGAAGCAGAGGTCATTAAGACTTAATGACCTTCCTGGAGCCCACCCACCCAGAACAAAGATGCCTCTAGGTTACCCAAAGGAATAGAGCAGAGGAGGGTGTATGCAGGGGTTCCTGTGTGGAGATGGGGGTGACATCATTCTCTGACTTCATAGTTCAAGCACAGTTAACCCCTGGAAAGTAAAGAAGTAGGTTAAAACATATAGGGATTTCATGGGCAAGGAAAAAATCAAAATTTTAACTCTGGTCCTTGCTTTCCCCATATGGTGCTCAGTCCTAGTAGTACCAAAAAGGAAAATAAGGAAAATGAAACAATAAAAAACAAAAAAGCCAGACACACACACACACACACACACACACACACACACACACACACATTAACATGTATGTGCTTTGCTTTATTTTTTTCCCCTTTCCTCTTGACTTCTAAAAATACAACTGATGCATTTCTTTGGAAAAGGACCGTAATCTAAAGAAATTTCACTGATGGCAAATGATAACTTTTTAAAAAGTTATTGAGCGATTGAGCAAAACTTTTTATAAGAGAAATTATACCTAACTATACCTTCTCCTTGCTTGGCTCAATTCTATCTTCCATGCCAGTAGTTCTTATGGGATAGTCTGAGACCTGCAGCATCAACAACACCTAAGAGCTTGTTAGAAAGGCAGATTCTTGGCTCCTACCCCAGACATCCTGAATCAGAAACCCTGAAGTGGGGCCTAGCAATACATGCTTTAACCAGACCTCCAGGTGCCTCTGATGAATACTCAAGTTTGAAAACTACTGAAGTGCTCAATTGAGTGATTTTTCTTAAATATACTTAAGAGTATATTACTTCTCTACTCAAAATTTAGTTTTGGCTATCCATTACTTATAGGAAAAATTCTGAACTCTTAATGTAGTCTATTTTTTTCAGACATAAAACCCTTACTCATAACCCACTGGCGATTATACCAAGCAACTTGTGTTGTTTGGAAAGCCTACTCCATCTGTTCACAATACCTTCTATCCCTACTTTGTTCATCTAGAAAGCTTCTGCTCTGTACTCATGTGAGAACATAAATATCACCACCTCTATGAAGACTGCTCTGAATTTAATAATGAACATAAATGCTACTAAGTGACTTTGTTCCGTATCTCCATTATATTCTTCCTCATTTTAGTGATTTTATAAGTGTTCTCATTACATAGCAATAATGAATGCAGAGAGAGCATTCTTTACAAATTATCATGTCACCAGAGATTACCACTCTCCTTAACACATACTTGTTGTTGTTGTTGTTAGTTGCTATGGAGTCGGTATCCGACTCATAGCAACTCTACATACAACAGGGGAAACATTATTGTCAGTGCTTCTCTGCTGTTCATAGGGTTTTCAATGGCGGATTGATTTTTGGGAGTGGATTGCCAGGTCCATCTCCCAAGCCTAAAGCACCTGGTGTTCCCAGGAGGTCTCCCATTCAAGTACTAACCAGGCCCTACCCTGCTTAGCTTCTGAGATCTGAGGGAATCGGATGCCACAGGGCTAGGGCTGCAGGCTAACACATAGTAGATGATCAATAAATAATTGTTATATGAATCAGTAGATATCAAAGTCAAATACTGTTCACTAAAAATCTGAATAGGTAATTTATGGTTCTAGTGGTATTGTTGTTGTTAGGTGCCATCAAGTCGTGTCCCACTCATAGTGGCCCTCATAAGATTTTCAATGGCTGATTGTTTCAGGATTCCCTTGGGAGAGGATTGCCACATCCTTCTACCATTTTTGCAGTGCTGGGAACCAAATCTGGGACCTCAAGGATTGCAGAGCAATGCCCTAACAACTGAGCTAAATCCCAGCCCCTCTGGTGATATTAGGTGACACCTAATACAATTACCCCCCTCCACACTTGTCTGTCAGCTTGTTGTGCTATGGGGGCTTATGTGTTGCTGTGATGCTGAAAGCTACCAAAGGAAAAAAATGAAAAAAGAAAAACAAAGCAAAGAGAAAAAGGACAAAGAAAAAATGAAAAATTAAAAACTCTCCTTTTTGACTATGAATCAGGTTTGCCAATAACACACAAAGGACATGACAGCTCCTATATAGAGAAGTTATTTCTCTGAAATAGCCAAATATTCTTATAATTACCAAATCTTTATTTTTTATCCTCTCTGCCCTCCACTATGAGAGTTTCTTTGTAATCCTCTATCACTGAAACAAACGATGAGACTAATTACTTTAGGGATGAGGAGGACAAGTGGTACCTGGAACAAAATTTCCTTTGTAAGCTTCTGCTCTTAAATTCTCTAGACTGTAAGCAGCATTAGAAGAGTGACTTTATTATTTGTTTACTACCTCAGTAGTATTTGTTTACTACCTCAGTTTAGTACCTCAGTAAATAAAGAGTGCCCAGCATATAGTATGCACTATTACTTACTGAATAAATGACAGCCACATTCTTGATTTCTTTTTTAAGACAAAATTGATACCTGGACTTTGTTGAGAAAGAAAGGCTTTTCTAACATTTCTTACATTTTACTTTGAATTTAGTACAAGGCAGACTCACTCACCAGTTTACAGTGTCAGATATAAGGAGAAATAGGCCTTCGCATACAGGAGATAGAGGTCCCAAAACCCACCCTTTCTGATTCCTATCAAGAAGAAGGAAAACAGCACAGGGAGGCAGGTGACTAGAAGTTTTTCCCAGGCTCCCTTGTGCCAGCCAAAATCTGAGAGAAAAGAGATAGGCTAGACACACCAGTGGTCATGCCAATGGTGGAACACTTCTGCTTTGCTTCCTTTGGACTTTGGAAGCTCTTTCCTAGCAAGTTATCCCCTCACCAACCCAGAATTAATTGGTGATTAGATTGATTAACTATGGCTAGGAAAAGGGAGAATTTGAGCTTTGTTTTATAGAACTACTCTCTAAAGCTGTTAGATTTAGCGAGTAAAAATATAGAGGACCCAGAAAATTTGAGTTTCGGATCAACCTGTGAGTTTATTTTCTGCTTGGTTGTTTGGGTTTTCATTTTTCTTATTTTGTTCTATTTTTAGTATGAATATGTCTCATGCAGTATTTGGGAGAAATTTGCACTAAAAATTGTTCAAATTCAAATTTGAACTGGCATTCTGTGCCTTAAATGTCAACTCTGTTGCTGTGAACTCTCACATATAATATATTCAGGTATTCCCCTGACTCCCTTGAAGACTTGTGAAAGGTAGCTGAGAGCTTCCTGGGAGTTTTGCCAGAGAGTGTCCCAGGGTCCTGAGAGCCAAACTGGACCCATGTGACAGGAAAGATCAAGAAGTCCTGAGGAAGACAAAGGAGAGAAGACCACAAGTTATAGGGTGCAGGTCCCATCAAGAGAAATCAGCACACGCGCTAGAAATGGTACACATTGTCCCTTAGCAGTGTCCTCTGTCAAGAGAGAAGAAAACTGAGGTGGAAAACAATATAAACTCAGGAATCCAAAATCACTGTTACAGTCATGGAAGAGCACTGCTTAGATCTCTCTTCAAGAAAGAACTATCTGGTCAGTTGCAAGAAGTGCACTTAGCTGATAGCTTCCATAATACTTTTGGTTACCACTTGCCTTTTCAGATAACAGCATACTCTTCTTAGGTAGCTTTTTGTACTGAGTGGATGCAGAAGGGGACAAAGGCCAGGTTATTTCTACCCATAGCAGATCTCTAACAATTAGTCATTCCTTGAAAGCTTGCTATGGGATTAGCATAACCTTCTGTCAGACACATACTGTGGTCTTCTTGCCTGGACTTGTTTTCCTCAATCTTGTCTTTTGAAGATGCCACACATGCAATCTGAAAGCTTTCCCTGTCCAATCTTTCTTGCTCCCCCTTTTAGTTTCCCCTGAACTTGTCTTACAATAAAACCTAAGAACTCCCACTCTATTTTGGCATCTGCTTTCCAAAGTTTCCATAAGCACGACTGTGTTATTTGCTGTAATACCAACTAAATTTTCCTCCTCCCATAATCACACTTGGCTTCTTGGAGAAAAAGAAAATGGCAGAACTCTTGTAGATTGTGTATTACCTAAACCACCCTAGTAGGAAAATAACTTATTTTTAAAATTATGCTGCTGGGAATATATAGCTGGAATAAATGTACTAGAATAATTTATCTTCCTTGGTCATTAACTCAACAAGATGGGGGCTCCTAAAGGATATCATACTATTACAGAGAAATACAGAATTCATATCATCAGTCTATATCCAGTTGCAGCATTGGGTAATTGACAACCCTACCACATCTACTTAAGTCAAACCACAAAAGATTGTTGTTGTTATAGTTGTTAGGTGCCTTTGAGTCAGATAGGAAACAGACTAGGGAGAGGTTGAAGGAAAAAATACATTACAAAGAAGAGAAGATGGGCAAGCTTGAGAAAAACTGGAAATTTCAGTGATTTCAGGGGAGGATGTTTTATAACTCTACCCCATAATGCCTTAACTTCAGTGCTAGTATCCTGTCTTGGGAAAGCACGGAACAGGTTAATTTCAAAATTCCACCCTGTACTATGTTCTGATTAAATAATCAAACATGATTTTTAACAGGTATCTGAAAGAGGGAGGTGGCTATTTTCCTGCCAGCTCTTCTACTGTGAAGATTCGTCCTTCCTCTGTCCAAATCTTGCAGACCTGTAATATCTTCCAGTAAGACTTTAGTGGGGCTCTGTTTCTACCCTTTCAAAAAGTTTTAGGTTATATGACACCCAAAATAAGAGTGATTTCTCGGAGAAAGAAATACCCAAAAGATTAGAATTTGAATGCTTTAGCCTGTACCTCAGGGTATTTCATGAGCTCACCCTAATCCATCTTTGTCTACAAAGACTGGCTAGATTGACTTCCTTCCTATTTTATACTGTGTAAATCCCAACTGTATGACATACATGCTTGAATATTTATATCTCACTTGATTACAATAGTTAGATTTATTCCTCTCTTTGAATCATTATGGTACTTATTTTTCTATTATTTATTTTTATACTATACACCTTTTCATATTTTATAGGTAATTTTCTACATAAGAATCTCACCAACAAAAAATTTATTAAGAAAAGAGGTTGCATTTTCCTAAACAGTATCTAGTAAATGCTTCATGGATTCCTGTATAGCTCAGTTGGTTAAGTGCTGCTCTGTGCATTCTGAGGCCCTGGATTCAATCCCCAGCTTCGCAAAAATGGGAGAAGGACCTGGCAGTCTACTCCTAAAACAATCTCCAAATAATCAGCCAACAAAAACACTATGAATAGCAGAGAAGCACTGACAGTGCTGGGCATGGCACAGTGTGGGGTAATGTTTCATTATGTTGTACCTATGGGCACTATAAGTCAGATCCAACTGAGGGAACTTAACAACAGGAAGAAATAAATACTGCAAATGTAACCTCAGGTGATTTTAGACATTCTCTTGGCATTCAAACAACTATTTCAGTAAAAGACATGAATGATTAAACTGGAGTGACAGTTAAATAACATCATTGCTGCTATTGTTAGGTGCCATCAAGTCAGTGTCTGACTCCTAGTGACCCTACATACAACAAGCAAAACAGTATTGTTAGTGCTTCTCTGCTATTTATAGGGTTTTCAATGGCTGATTATATTTTGGGAGTAGGTTCCTGGGTCCTTCTCCCAAGCCAATTGCACCTGGTGTTCCCAGGCACTCTCCCATCCAAGTACTAACCAGGCCCAATCCTGGCTAGCATTCAAGATCTGACTGGATCAGAAACCACAGTAGTATGGCTACAAGCAAATAACATCATTTTTTAAGTATATAAACACCATGCCCACTGTGTTCTTATTCTTTAAATTGAAGAACTTTAAACCAGGAATGGTGGCGCATACCTATAATCCCAGTGATTGGGGAGGCAGAGTCAGGAATATTAAAAGTTCAAGGCCCAGAAACAACCTATATAACTTAGCAAGACCATGACTCAAAATGTAAAAAATGGAGTGGGTATAGAGCACTTGCAAAAGCATGCTTAAGGCTCTGATATCACCCACCCTAGTACCAACAACAACGACAAAATGTTTAGAGCAGTAAGAGACATAGAAAATTCATGCTAGCTTACTTAATTATGAACTCCTCTGACTTAGACTAGTGAATAACAAGGAACTTTGAGGTGGGCCAGAGCCAAGCATGCTATCTGTAACCTGTAAGGAAATCAAACCTCAATTTAAACTCCCATGTGACTGCCAGTTTGTTGTGCTTTAGTGGTTTGCATGTTGCTGTCAGGCAGAAAGCTATGCCACTGGTATTGCAGATACTTGCAGGGCCAACCATGGTGGACAGGTTTCGGCTGAGCTTCCAAACTAAGACAGACTAGGGAAAAGGCCCTGGCAGCCCACATCTCAAAACACTTAGTCATTGAAAACCTTATGAATAGCAAAGAAGCACTGTTAAATATAGTGCCTGAAAATGAGCCCCCTAGGCTAGAAGGCATTTAAGAAACTACTGAGGGAGGGTTGCCTTCTCAAAGTAGAGTTGACCTTAATGACAGGAATGAACTAAAGCCCCAGGAACCTCCTTTTGTTGATGTGGCATGACTCAAAATGAGGAAAAACAATGCCTGAAACAATGGGTTCAAACATGAAAAGATCATGTATGTACATGGCACAGTATTGGGTGGTGTTTTGTTCTGTTCTACTTAGGATTACTATGAGTAGGTGTCTGACTCATAGCAACCCTATGTACAACAGACAAAACACTATTGTCATGCTTCTCTGCTATTTATAGGATTTTCAATGGCTGATTGTTTTGGGGGAGTGGGTTCCCAGGTCCTTCCCCCAAGCCTACAGCACCTGGTATTCCCAGGTGGTCTCCCATCCAAGTACTAACCAGATCTGACCCTGCTTAGCTTCCAAGATCTAACAGGCTTGCCACAGTGGTACAGCTGCAAGAACAGCAACAATAACTCAATCTAAATTCTGTCACACAAATGACAAAACATGTACAAACAGCCCCTAGAAAGCTACTATATAACCTATTGTGTTATCTCAAGAAAGTCTCAGTTCACTCTCCTTTTAGGTACTGTTATCAGAAATTGCAAATAATGTTCACTCTAGGCAGACACAGCCATATTCTAGGAGACACAAAAACATTCCAGATGCAGGATTCTGTCACTATCACAACTGATCCAGACAGCCAGAATCCTCTAGAATCTATGACTGGACACAAGAATCTATGGGGATTTAGATTAGGACATTTTTCCAAGACCACAGATCACAACCACTCCCTGTGTTCTTATTGTTCATGCATACGTGCAAAGTATCTTCTAAAATAGTTTAGACAATACATACATAGAATATTCTTAATTTCTCTAATAAGGGCACATTTTTAACATTTACCTTCTCAACAAACTAGTAGTTGAAACCAAAAAATGCCCTATTTCTGACATCCAATGTACTATTTAGCAAAGTAGCAATTATTGATTCAGTTATAAATAACAAAGCAGTTGAAATAGGCCCTTCTGAAGTTGGAGCTGGTTTCAGTTCTAGATCTTGCCTTCTTAATTAGAACATTCATCGATGATTTCTGAGTTGTACATTCTTTATTAAATGCTAGAGGTATCTGGGTTGCATGTGAGACTGACATACATATTTTTCCACATAGTATCTACTAAAGTATTTAAAAGCAATTTACAGTCATCATAATTAAAACCTTAGAGAACATCTCTAAACAGTGTTTTTAGTTAGCTTGCTATCTCATTGTTTCTGAGTTCTCCAAAGTCCATATTTCAGCTTACCAGTCTCCATCCAAATGGGAGCCATTGCATCCTTAAAACAAAGTTACTTAAAAGTTCTTAGTTAACTTTTTTTTCTTGGGCCTCTGTGTAAGATCTCATTCCAAGGATAAAAAAAATTACTGAAAAAAAAAATCCTGAAATAAACTTTCTCCTCTATTACTGGGCTGATTTTTCTCATTGTGAAAATTGCCCCCCAGAAAGTATCAAAATAACCAGTGATTAGATATGAGTATCACTGAGTGTTAATTACAAAGTATACTTTTTTCTTTTCTTTGGTTCACCATGTTCTGTAAAATATGTAAAATGATGAATGTATAAACAAAACTGGTTTAATAGTCACCTAATGGATGTAGCCAATGACTTATTACTTGATACCTCACCAACATTTATAAATAAAAAAATAAAATATGACCTGGGGATGCAGTTCAGTGGCAGAGCACTTGTAAAGTATATGTGAGGCCTGAGTTCAACCTCCAAGTCCTGACAAAAGTAATAAAGATGAAGGAAGGAAGGAAGGAAGGAGGGAAAGGGAAGGGAAGGAAAGGGAAGGAAAGGAAGATAGGTGAGAAGGAAGGAAGCGAAGGAAGGAAGGAAGGAAGGAAGGAAGGAAGGAAGGAAGGAAAGAAAGAAAGAAAGAAAGAAGGAAAGAAAGAAGGAAGGAAGGAAAGAAGGAAAGATATACTTAAAAAAATTGAAGTTGACCATGTAGTGGCAAAAGTAGGCTCCAAAGATCATTTATAACAGTAAAAATGTGTTTACAAGAATCAATTCTCTGTCAGAATCTTTTATCTTTATAGAAGATTGTCCTCCAAGGAAGCAAGGTTAAAGCTACCTAGAAAGAGCACAATTTGGGGTCACATCATCTGAAGGACGCCATTGCAGTTCAAGTTTGGCTGCGTAGGTTAGGCCAGTGGAGCATAATGTGCTCTGGCAATACTTTTCTCCCTTTGATCAGGGACTCCTTTTTTAAAAGAAATATTAAATTCATGCTTAATTGGCAAATAATAATTGCATATATTTACCAGGCACAATGGGATGTTTTTATCTATGTATACATTATTGAAAGTTACAGTCAAGCTAATTAACAAGCCATGGGCTCTTAAAAGTGTTTTGCTGACTTTCTTTCTGTCCTAGAGTGTTTCTTACATTTTAAAAGATGGAAAAAAAGACACATGTTACACATGGGCACATAGCAGTGCACATGCCCTCATTCTGTGTAGCTTATTTTTGCTGCCTCCCTACTAACATTTCTCAATCAGTAGATGCTTCTGTCAGATGCACATCACACAACTTTTGAGATGACAGGCAAAGAAATAACATAACAAAATTTGATGACACTGAACTAGGTGTCAAACCTAGTTAACTTACTATCTAAGCAAGAGGTCTCAGCCATTTCCCCCAGAACATTACTCAAATGCTTCAAATTTTGCAAACTATTCAAGGAGATTTTATCTCCACCAAAGCCTCTCTCATGTAACTTCAGCATAGAGAGAAGGTCACCTGGGGTTACGTGTCCACAAAAAAATCTAGTGCTATGGTTATTAAGTAAACTCATTACATGTATTAAAATTAAAGATAGTATTTGAGCAAAAAAATGAAAGAGATGATATTTAAATCACTCAAAAGTCTCTATTAGGAGATTTTACTCTCCTACTTCCCATTGTAGAAGGAGATATGGGGATGGAAGAAAAAAATAAACCTGCAAAGACTTACGAAACATCCAACTACATCTCACCTATTGTTTTGTTGAGTTAGCCCTAAGGGCTACTTTGGTTTAAATAAGATTATTCTGATCATATAAAATAAGCAAAGTTCAAGTAAAGTCAGAGAGCTATGTGAATGGCTCAGATAGCATATTTATTTATAGTTTCATTTGGAGTTTACTGAAGCTTTTTGGTATTATTTGAAATACTTTACTTAAAATAGTTGTAATTGATCACTATAGGGATTATAGCATTTGTGTATTACTCTGTGATGTTGGTTGATTTTAGGAACCCTAAAGTCAGCAAGCCTGCATGCCCTAGCATTGCTGTGTCTGATCTGTTAGATCTCAGATGCTAAACAGGGTTGGACCTGGTTAGGACTTGGATGGAAGACCACCTGAGAACACCAGGTGCTGTAGGCTTGGGAGAGGACCTGGCAACTCACTCCCAAAAAACAATCTGCCATTGAAAACCCTATGAATAGCAGAAAAGCACTGACAATAGGGTTTTGTCTGTTGTACATAGGGTTGCTATGAGTTGAACACCAACTTGACAGTACCTAACAATGAACAAACAAAGTCAGCAAGCATGCTGGGGTTTAGCTCAATTGGTAGAGTACTTCTCTGCACTCTCTGAGGACCTGAGTTCGATCCTCATTACCGCAAAAACAGAACCAACTCTGAAACAATCAGCCATTGAAAACCCTATGAGGGCCGATATGAGTCAGACCTGACTTGATGGTACTTAACAACAACAACAAAGAGAGCAAATTTTCTTGTTGCCAATTTAGATTTATAAGGAGTACTTAATACAGGTTTCTTTGGGACCACTAACACATAAACGGGCTGCAATGTCTAACATTTCCTCCTCTATGTTGAAGTGAGTGTGCAAGGGAGGGGGTGAAAGTGGGAAAGGTCATGGGAACAAATGTTGAATCCATCTCACCACCAAATTACATCCATGTCTGTAAAAAGCCTGTTCCAATATGGGTTGGGTTCCCTATGGAGAAAAAATAAATAGAAATGTTTTTTAAAGAGAAGAAAAATAATTGCCAGGTGGTACACATGTAATTGTCGCACAATAACACAAGTTAATTTGGATCAAATAAGAAACACATTTTAGTGACAAAAAAATCAAACCTGGAAAACCTCCCCAAACTTCCCTCCTATTCTACAAAAGCTAAAATTGTGTGAACACACCCTGTGCTTATCACTAAAGATAAGAATTATAGAAGATGTTCAATACTAAAGCATGAGGACGCATTTTAGCATTATGTGCTACTTGTTCCAAGCTATTTCACTGATTCAAAGAGCCAATTTACAAAAAGCATGGTCCAGATAGTGCTTGTACTCACTAACATCTATTCTTTTCAGGGCAAGGAAAGAACAGAGAAGTTGTTATTAACCTCATCAAGGACAAGTGTATCCTTTGCTCCTCAAAGGTATCATATAATATTGATTGACTCTTATAAATACAATCTGATTGAAATGGTTATACCAACTTGAAAAACTTCAGTCTAAGGCCAAGTCCCCAAAACATGCCTTAGATAACACCCTATTCCAATGCGTACCATCAAACAAGGTTCTTGCCCCTGACCTCTTTAACCATATCCTAGCATTCTTGATGGCTAGACTTTTGCAAAACCAAGTTAAGATTCTAACTCTCACTTACCATCATTAAATATGGGGCTCACTTCTGGCCAGGAACTGAGCCCACTACTCTTGAGTCCTTATGGAGATACACCACTCTGGCAGCTGGGTAGAGGATAACTCTGAACTTACCTTTATTTGTGCTGTCTGCTCTCTAACTGCTGCTCATCCAGCTCAGCTCTGTGCTTGTGCACCACACTTATATGCCCTTTGGTTAGCCAATCAGAATTCGTAGTATCATAATGATGTTTTGGGTTAGCCAATTAGGTGACATCAGGTGATTGGACCAACCAATCAAATGATATTGGGTGATATGATGTGGCATGAAATTCGAGGAGGGACACGCCCTAGCTGCATCCGTCATGGGCCATCTTGCCTCACCTCATGGGCTGGACATCATAGGCTCAACCCCAAAAGCTCAAGCTGGTTGTGCCAAAGGTAAGCTGTTAGGGATTGTTTTAGCAGTTTGGTCTCAGCCTTGTGGACCCAGCCAGGTGTGCCACAGCGAGTCACCAAAAAGTCCAGGGTGCACCTCAGGGCTCGAAGTGGTCTAGATAAGCCTCGAGCCAAGCAATCTGAGTCATGGCTCTTCCCTTCCTCTCTATGCCTCATCCCTACAATTAAATATATAGACTGTACATCATCACATCTATATTTACAAATAAGAAGAGAATATCTATATAATACTCTAAAATCATAATACTTTAGTGACTTCTTAATTAAGCTCAGATATTATCATTATTATATACTAAGATAAACTATTCTATCTTTGGTTTCATTTGGTTATGATTGGTCTGATAGGAATGAAAAATGAAGCTTTTTTTGATCTAAAAGTTTGACTTGTTAAGGTTTTTAATTTACTTAATCTTGAGTTTTTTTAATCTGACTATGTTTTTCTCTTATGAGAAGATAATCACTCTAAGGACTTGAGAGTCTCCATTGTTTATAGTAGAAAATCCCCCAAAACAGAAAGGTTACATGAATTATCTGATGTTACACTCTTAACTAGTGGAACATACAAGTTCAGAGTCTAGGTCTCCTGACTCTCAATCTTGGAATCTTCCTACATATCCAGATATTAAACTGCACTTCATGTTCCTAATGGCTTTAATTTTCTGTAACATAAAACTTCTCAAAGACATGCCCACATTGAACAATATTGTCACTCAGAGAAAACAATGTTTCCTTGCTTACTAAAATTATTTTATCCCTGTGAATGAAAGAATTGTCAAGCTAAAAACATTATTGTGTCTGAAAGAAACATCACGTAAAATGGTCCAGAAGGCTATTAAGTTAGACTAGGGCTATAAAAGTGAGGAATGAGGTGTATGCACATTTAAAGAAAAAACAAAAATAATTTTACTTCCCACAAATTCCAAGTTTGCACATCCTAATGACTGGAGCATGAAATTCTTGAGTTTCTAGAAGGGAATGGAAAAGTGGTGAAAAAAGATAGCTCATTACCACATCACATCCTTCTTGTTGAATGCAAATAGGGGAGTACAGTCAATGAAGAATTTCCATCTGTAGTTACTGCCTTGTACAAGGTTATTATTGTTTTGTTTTGCCTGATAACAATTACAGTGCCTAATTCAAGCATTTTATCCCTCTTTCTGACTAACCACTCCCTTCTATGGTACACGATCACAGAATGGAGGGCAGGATCTCTTTCAAAGATGCATCCATACCCACAGACTTTCTAACAGTTACTATTGTCTATGTCTCACAGATTTTGGATGACAAAAGAAAGAAGAGTCGTCAGAGTCTAACTTGCTCTTCCAAGTGTGGTTTTATAAAATTGGCCTTTCCATGACAAGATGAGCTATTCATTCATCCTATAAAAATGTCTCACATTAAACAGCTGTTTTGCTTTTGCTGAGCTTTGGATGTGAGAGCATAGCATTTACACTCTGTCTAATTATAAGCTAAATAGGCTAACACCCTGGAAACAGTTATTGCTTAACGAAAGTAACACGCTATAAACAAGATTATATTAATATCTGACAAGAAGACCTCCTATATTCTGGAATGTGACTGCTCTGATGAAATTATATTTAGGTTTAATTATATTTCCCTGCTTTTACTCATGGGTAGTATATACAACATCACTATTTTTTTTTTTTTTTGAGGTATTGGAGGTTGAACCCAGGGCTTTGCACTTGCATGCTTTGCAAGTGCTGGACCACTGAGCTGCACCCCCAGCCATTTTTTTTTTTTTTTTACTTTTTTGAGACAGGGTCTCACCAAATTACTCATACTGCCTCTGATCTCGAACTTACGATCCTCCTGCCTCCACCTCTGGAGACACTGGATTACAGGCATTCGCCACCATGCCCAGCTACAACATCATTTTTATCTGAATTTATGAATAAAGTATCTAATGATCTTTGAAAAGATTTTCTAGTTTGGTAGAATGCATGGTCCTGGGACTTCAGTGGCAGACATCAAATGGTAAGGGTCTGAATTAGGCCACTTAGGAACTGTATCATCTTATAAAGATTATTTAACTTTGTTAGGGTTCAATTTTTCAACTTGCCAATTGAATAAATATAAAATATGGTATTATGATATTTCAAGACAATTACAATGACCTAGTTTAATATTAGAAAAATAATAGATATTCAATGTGATATTGTGATTAAAATCAAAGATTTTTGAGTCAATTTGAGTTCAAAGCCTTGTTTGAGCACCTGTATGTCTAAGTCTTTGCTGTTGTACATCGGATATAATAGTAATAGTCATTGAGAAAGTTTTTTAAGATTAAATGAGATAATATGCATGTAGCACTTAGAAGAAATCTAGCATGAGTACTCAATTCATTCATTAACTCGACAAGTATTTATTAAACACCTACTACATTCCAGTTTTCAAAGAGCTGGCCATTCAGTAGTGAATCAGTCCAAAATCTGTACCCTCATGAGCTTAGAAATTTTCAAGAAAGAAATATAATAAATGAGATAAATATGATCATTATTATGTAAAGCACTGAAAAAATGGTTTAGAGATATTTTTTAAAAACCAGTGAAATGGGGGAAAGATTGACATTTTAGTAGGTTGGTCAGGAAGGGCTAAGAAGATGTGATTAGAATTATGGCCAGGCATGGTGGCGCACGCCTGTAATCCCAGCAGCTCCAGAGGTGGAGGCAGGAGGATCACAAGTTCGAGACCAAAGGCAGTCTACATAATTTAGTGAGACTCTGTCTCAAAAAGTAAAAAAGTGGCTGGGGGTGCAGCTCAGTGGTACAGCACTTGCAAAGCAACCAAGCTCAAGGCCCTGGGTTCAACCCCTAATACCACACACAAAAAAAGTTACTACTACTACTACCACCACCACTACTACTACTAGTACTACTACTACTACTGCTACTACTACTACTACTACTACTACTTACGTGATTTGAGTTACTATTACTACTTCTATTTCCCTTTCTTTCTTTCTTTCTTTCTTTTTTTTTTTTTACTTTTTCAGACAGGGTCTCAATAAATTACACAAACAGCCTCTGGTTTTGAACTTGCAATCCTCCTGCCTCTGCCTCTGCCTCCTGAACCACTGGGATTACAGGTTTGTGCCACTGTGCCCAGTTTATTTCCCTTCCTTTCTTATTCAGTAATGTATATAGAATTAAATATTCAAGAAGGAAATATATAAACTAGAGCTTAGTTAAGAAAATGGAAAGCAGTCAAGCTAGAAGGCATTTAGTTCAAAGAATTAATTAGTAGCCTCCCAAACCACTGAAATGTACAACAAAGTGAAGTCGAAAGCTGGCGTGGTAGCTCACACCTATAACTCCAGCAACTCATGAGGTGGGGGCAGGAAGATCACAGGTTCAAGACTAGAGGCAGCTTGTATAATTTAGGGAGACTCTGTGTCAAGACTAAAAATAAAAAATGGGCTGGGAATGCAGCCTAGTGGTAGAGCACTTGCAAAGTATATGTGAGGCCTTGGGTTCAACCCCCAAGTACCAGGAAAAATAAAGTGAAAATTAGGTTAAACTCCTGATTTTTTTTTCAAGAAATTAGGATATCATAAAAATTGTTACAAACTACTTCCAATTATCTCAAGTATCTATCACACTAAGATAATAATTCTCTGTGGAACTCCTAGAAGCCACAGACAAAAATCTTATATTTGTCTAATAACAAAGCTCACCTACCTACCTGCTCCTGGGAGCAGAATTAATATATTAACTTCTACCTCTCTTCTGCCTTTAAAATCTCATGTAAATTTTTCTTGCTGAAGGAATTTGAACCAGAAGATATGTGGCAAGGAATTCTGGGAAACACAGATCCCAGGTTCTCATCCCCTGACACACAGAATAGCATGGAATAGAGTCTGCATAGATATCTACCAAAAAGAAGAGAAGAAGTTTACTGTGCATGTGGCATTGCACTAAATTCCTGATGTTCATTTACTCT
>VMDO01025183.1:10833-28714 GCA_007922755.1 Pedetes capensis | reverse complement strand
GGTGTGTGTACGGATGCACAGGTGTGTGTTGCCATGTGTAAATGCATAGGTGTGTGCACGTTAGTGTGTGCGCAGATGCACAGTTGTGTGTGTGTTGGTGTGTGTACGGATGCACAGGTGTGTTGCCATGTGCAATGCATAGGTGTGTGCACGTTAGTGTGTGTGCAGATGCACAGTTGTGTGTGTTGGTGTGTGTACGGATGCACAGGTGTGTTGCCATGTGCAATGCATAGGTGTGTGCACATTAGTGTGTGCAGATGCATAGTTGTGTGTGTTGGTATGTGTACGGATGCACAGGTGTGTTGCCATGTGCAATGCATAGGTGTGTGCACGTTAGTGTGTGTGCAGATGCATAGTTGTGTGTGTTGGTGTGTGTACGGATGCACAGGTGTGTTGCCATGTGCAATGCATAGGTGTGTGCACATTAGTGTGTGCAGATGCATAGTTGTGTGTGTTGGTATGTGTACGGATGCACAGGTGTGTTGCCATGTGCAATGCATAGGTGTGTGCACGTTAGTGTGTGTGCAGATGCACAGTTGTGTGTGTGTTGGTGTGTGTACAGATGCACAGGTGTGTTGCCATGTGCAATGCATAGGTGTGTGCACATTAGTGTGTGCAGATGCATAGTTGTGTGTGTTGGTATGTGTACGGATGCACAGGTGTGTGTTGCCATGTGCAATGCATACGTGTGTGCACGTTAGTGTGTGTGCAGATGCACAGTTGTGTGTGTTGGTGTGTATACGGATGCACAGGTGTGTGTTGCCATGTGCAAATGCATAGGTGTGTGTGTTGGTGTGTGTACTGATGCACAGGTGTGTGCACGTCCTGTGTGTGCAGGTACGTGTGTGCCTGTGTGTGTGTGTGTTCCAAGAACAGCTCAGCAAAGGTCACATGAGTGACCGCCCGATTCCAGCGCTCTCGTTGGGGAAGTGGTCACAGAGGTCGTAGCGCTTGTCCTGCTAACTCCAGGTCCCGGACACCACCTTGTTCGTTGGGGCCGTTGTGTTTACATCACTCCTGCCCACACTGTGGGTCTTTAGGGCGCAGGTCCTCTTCACATAACCGCAAGAACCCACATGATATTGCTGGTATGGGACACCGACCCGCGAGGCAGCAGTTTCCCATGGCTCAGCCAGCTGATGCCCAGGGTGGCTAGCATTGCTTATGGCTCCATGAAGGGCACTTGTCACTGGGAACAGGCCTTGACTTTCCTTCCAGCCCCCACCCCAATGATGTCATCCTCACAGGAAGACGGTTCCCTTTTTAGTACAGGCATGAGACGATACAAAATCCCCATACAGGCCGGGCGCGGTGGCGCACGCCTGTAATCCCAGCGGCTCGGGAGGCGGAGGCGGGAGGATCACAAGTTCGAGACCAGAGGCAGTCTGCATAATTTAGTGAGACCCTGTCTCAGAAAGTTAAAAAAAAATGGGCTGGGGGTGCAGCTCAGTGGTCCAGCACTTGCAAAGTATGCAAGCTCGAGGCCCTGGGTTCAACCCCCAGTATTACAAAAAAAAAAAAAAAAATCCCCATGCAGGGTACGGTCCCCGACGTTGGCAGGTTCTGGTCCGTCCTGTGTGAGCTGGGCACAGTCAAGGTTTTAGGAGAGGCTGCTGGGCATCCCTGCCTGGGAGCGGGGATACACAGTGAATGGAGGAGTTGCGACAGGATGGGTGTGTGTCCTGGGGCCGCCCTGACAGAGCACCACGCCCCAGGGAGCTGAATTCAGCAGTGGCCCTCTGTGAGCTCTGGAGGCTGGAAGGCAGGGATGGGCGTGTCAGCAGGGAGAATCTGTTCCCCGCCCCTCTCTGGCTCGCAGTGCTCGCCAGCAGCCCTTGCCATTCTCATGTGTGGCTGCGGCACCCCGGTCTCTGCCTGTCTTCTCCTCCACCCCTGGGTCCTCTCCCAAGGACGGCAGTCATAGCATTTAGCCACCCTCTTCCACGATGACCCCACCTCAACTCCATCACGTCTGTGTGAGGACCCTGCCCCAAGGGTCCGGGTGACGCATCTTGGGGGCCACTCTAGAAGCCACTACAGACTGGTTCAGAGATGATGGCCGGTGGAGTTGCTGGGGACTCCGTGGGGATGTGGGTGACTAGCCAGACTGGGCACACCGCAGGCAAGACCAAACTGTGGCGGGTTTCTGGAGGCGGCTTGAAGTCCTCCCCTTAGGACGGTCCGATTTATGATTCTTCAACTTGACCGTGGTCTGGAATTGATGTGCATGCAGCAGAAGCTGCCCCTTAAGTTTAGAACTCTCTGTGGGGCGCGCGCCTCCGGGTCCGGCCTGGAGGTTCGGACGGGCGGCACCGCCGCGCACACAGATACTAAACACAATTCACTCGGGACCCTCGGGTGAGGGACCTGGGAGGAGATGGGAGAAAGGAAAAGCCTCAGGCGCTTTTGCCTTCCAGGGGCAAACACCTGTGTTGGTCGTCTCAGTGGTCACAAGGAGACAGCTGTTGCTTTGTCGGTGATCAGACGGAGAGCAGGTTCTTTCCTTGTTGATGATTGCGACGGGAGAGCGTTCTTTCCTCACCGAAGGTCCGAGGGAGAGCAGCTAGTGTTACGCAGTACAATTCTCCTTGGAGATTCTGGGCAGCTACAGCTCCTAGCCAGCCGGCCCAGGAAGGGAGCAGGACGGGGCTGTGCTGGAGGCTGGGCAGATAAAACGCGTTTCCACCTTACAGTAGGTTTATCGAGACAGTGCTAGAAGTTGGAGAGCATCTGTACTGAGAAAAGCGTGGTTTCGTCCTGAGGGAGCCGTGACCCTTTTAAAATTAACTTCTCATTGCTTTTTCCTAGTAGCAGATTTACTTGTCAATCAGACCTTTTCTAGCGCTCCCATTGAGGTTGACTTTCTTTCCTCCCATGAGCCTGACCCTGCTGAGGTGGAATGGGGGACATCGTGGGTCTGCCTGGGGGGAGACAGCGTGGGGCTCAGAGTCTCTCTTCCACTTCCGAAGACAAAGCGTGAGCAGGTTTCCTACCACCGGGAGGCTGTGTGGAGTCACAGCTTGACCATCCTCAGCTCCTACTGGTGTCTGTGCCTAGAGTTTTCTTGTTGTTGTTGTTGTTAGGTGCTGTTGAGTCATGTCCGACTCATAGCAACCCTCATAGGGTTTTCAATGGCTGGCTGTTTCAGGATTGCCTCGGGAGTGGGTTGCCACGTCCTTCTCCCATTTTTGCGGTGCTGGGAATCGAACTCAGGACCTCAGAGACTGCAGAGCCGAGCTCTACTAACTGAGCTAAATCCCACCTAGAGTTTTCTAGAATTTTATAAAAATGAGCATCAATGCATGTACAGTTTCCACACAGTAAGACCCACCCATTCTCAGTGTACACGTCAGGGGCTCTCGACTGACATGTGCAGGGGTGAGGGCTCTGCCAGCAGCCAGTCGTGGGGCAGCGCCCTTTCCCTGGCCTGGTGTCTTCCCACTTCATCTCCTCCCAGCCCAGCCCCGAGACACTGAGGCGCTTTGTGTAGTCGAGGCTTCCTGTGCCTCCCCAGCATTGTCTGCTCTCAACTACACACCTGTTCTTGTCCCATGCTCTCGTCTTAAGCCTTTTTGCCACAGTCCCTGCCACTGTGGTTGGGACACTTGGCTTTGGTTGGAAATGTCAGTGGTTGGTTATCAAGAATTGCCTGCTAGCTCCTGGCTATTAGGTTTTCCTTAAAAATTCATCTCTTTAAATTATCTTGTGGAAAATCCTGGCCCTTCCTTTGAGACGACAGCCACTGCGACTAACTGGTTCTCCCGGTGAAAGTGCTTCGTTCAGCGCCGAGTGGGGGGCTCTGTTTGCGGGAGCGGGAATTTGCGCTCGCAGCTCCTTGCTGCTGGAGATGCAGCCCCTGTGGATTAGGAGGAAGTTCTTGGTCCCTGGGGCTTCTCTGGAAAGCTCCCACGTGTGCACACGCTCTCCCCTCTTCAAAAGACTTGTATGTAGCCGGGCACGGTGGCCCACACCTGTAATCCCAGTGGCTCGGGAGGCAGAGGCAGGAGGATGGCAAGTTCAAGACCAGAGGCAGTCTGTGTAACTTAGCGAGACCCTGTCTCAGAAAGTAAAAAAATGGGCTGGGGGTGCAGCTCAGTGATCCAGCACTTACAGAGCATGCAGGCGCGAGGCCCTGGGTTCAACCCCCAGTACCGGGAAAAAGAAAGGAAAGGAAAGGAGAGGGGAGGGGAGGGGAGAGGAGGGGGGAGGGGAGGAGAGGAGAGGAGAGGAGACTTGTATGTGTGAGCATGAGTGAGAAGCAGGAATTTGGCTCCTATTTCCGTTGTCCCCAATGAGCAGATTCCCAGAGAGAGCAGATTCCCAGGGAAGAGGTGAAGTTTGCTGTCTTTGTCTTTAATGTGACAAATTCCGTGTAGTATTTTGTGCTGCCTCCTTCTCGTGGTCTCGTGAAGCCCCAGACATGCTGGCCAGCAGCGCCCTTTTCTTCCATACTCTGTGTCCTTGGCGCTAGGTGGGGTCACAGAAGGAGGTGAATTCTTGCCCAATGCTAGGCACCTGCGCGGCTGTGGGTCTACACGATGAGGCCAAAGAGTCAAGAGCTGTCCCTCTGAGGGGCCCCCAGAGCATTCGCTGGGTCCTGGGCCTCCATGTGGACTGCGCAGAGATGGGCGTGGAAGGGAGAGGCAGGGCGGCTGGCCCAGGCTGGCCCACACTGGCCACCAGTGGGGAGTAGAGAAGCTGCCTAGGCCAGTCCTGGGACGTGCCCGCTCAGAGCGTCCCCAGATGGCTGGCCCCGCGAGGGAGCCCGTGGCATTTTGGAAAGGAGCTTGTGCAGCCAGGACACCCTGTGTGACTCGAACCCTCCTGGTCCTCCCGCCTCAGGCTCCCTGGTGCCATCAGTGGAGGCCGGAGGCACTGCCTTGGCAGCGGCCACCGGGTGGCCGTTTCAATGAAAGCGGAAATGAAATCAGTTTGCTTTCACCAGGCACCTGGGCACCCCCTGCTGGCCGGCCCTTGAATCTGGGATGAATTTTTAAGGAAAATCTAATAGCCAGGACGGCTGGGATTTAGCTCAGTTGGTAGGGCGCTGCACTGCAGTCTCTGAGGTCTCGAGTTCAATTCCCAGCACCCCAAAAATGGGAGAAGGGCCTGGCAATCCACTCCCAAGGCAATCCCGAAACAGTCAGCCATTAAAAACCCTATGAGGGTCGCTATGAGTCGGACACCGACTCAACAGCACCTAACAACAACAACAACAGTAGCCAGGAGCCAGCAGGCAATTCTTGATTACCAACCACTAAAATTTCCCCCTGTCATCCTAAAATGCTCCCTGGGGTCCAAGCCTCAGGGATACTGAGTTTTTAGACATGGGTCTGGAGGGTGGATTGCCTTCTGAGGTCACATGAAGGGACGCGTCGAGCCACAGGACAGACCTGCAGCCGGCAGCTGGTACCCCACCTGCTTGGCGTCCACCCTGGTGAAGTGGGGGTAGACGTGGCCGGTGTGCGTGAAACCGAGAGTAGAGCCCACGGCACGGCACCTCGCGTGACCTGAGCTGGTACCTCGCCGTCACGGTCACCGGTGGGGACAGGCAGCACTCCCTGGCTGCTTGCGGGTCACATTTTCCCTCCTGTGTCTCACAGCTGCAGGTGCACCTGAGCCCAGCGCCCCCGCGGAGCCTGAGCGCGGCCAGTGGGTGTGCAAAGTGTGCCCCAGCGCCTTCCCCGAGCTGCAGCTTCTGAACGGTAAAGCGGGGGCGCCAAGGGGGTGGGGGTCCTCGCGGCTGTGTGCGGCTCCCCGACTCCACCCCACCAGCCCTTCCCGTGCTGGTTGGGACATCCCAAGCTTTGTCCCGTCAGCCCGTGGCCCACAGCTTAGTCAGTTGGCAAGGACAGGCTGACCCCTCCCTGCTGTCCCAACCTCCTTCAGCTGCCTGCTGGCCGGGCCCCGGAGCCACCACAGGCCTTGCTTCTTGTTGCCTACTTTGAATGCCAGGGCTGGGATTTAGCTCAGTTGGTAGATCGCCACTCTCCAGTCTCTGAGGTCCTAAGTTCGATTCCCAGCACTGCAAAAATGGGACAAGGATGTGGCAACCTACTTCCAAGGCAATACCGAAGCAATCTGCCATTGAAAACCCTATGAGGGTCGCTATGAGTTGGACATGATTTGATGGCACCTAACAAGCTGGGATTTAGCTCAGTTGGGCTGGGATTTAGTTCAGTTGGTAGAGCGCCGTTCTGCAGTCTCTGAGGTCTCAAGTTTGATTCCCAGCACCACAAAAATGGGAGGATGTGGCAATCCACTCCCGAGGCAACCCCTAAACAATTTGCCATTGAAAACCCTGTGAGGGTCGCTATGAGTCAGACATGACTCGATGGCACCTAACAACAACAACAAGAACTTTCGATGCCTTGCTGCCCCTCCCCCTGCTCAGGCTCATGTGTGAACTAAAGGTGGCTGGAAGGACTCAAATGTATCCCCAGGTTATGCAGTGCCCCCGGAGCTTTCTGGCCACTTCACTTGGGGCGCACTTTCCTCCATACCTCTGTGGGGCTCCCACGTGGCCGGAAGACTGAGGTCACCACGTACACCCCCGCAGTACCCAGGGTAAATGCTGTGTTATCACGGGGGGAACCTGAGCAGGGGCCGATCCCTGAACGGGCTTTCGGGAGGGTGGCAGAGGCAGCTGTGGGCTGGCAGCGCGGCCCCACTGCAGCCATCAGCACCCGGTCTCCGTGGTCGGAATGTTGTGGAACCTGTGAGAAGTTTCCTCCCCAGTGGGTGCCTCACCAGGAAGGTTAATGCTTGCATTCCTTGGAAGGGTCTCTGTCCACCCCTTGGGGAGGGCACTGTCTGGCCACACATGCCTGGGATGCCTGATGTGTTGACGTGGCCGCACTTCACCAGCCACTTGCCGAGAAGAGCCTTCTGCGTTTGTCACCAAGACACACATGGCAGGGTGGGCGCTAGGTCTCCTAGGGGTACCGTGTCTGTGGAGGACACACTCCTAGGCGGGGACAGGGGCTGCCTGGGGGTCACAGCGTGCAGACTTTACTCAACACACAGCCACTCGGCCTCACCACGGCACACTGTGTGTTTGTTTTGCATTTTCCATGGTGACTCATTTTCAATGAAGAAAACAAGGAATCCCTTCACTTGGAGGCAGAATTCCATCAGCGGTCGTGCACGGAACGTGGTAGATGGAGGCCCAGTTAGGCTGGTGGCCATGGACACCAGCTCAGGCTGGCCCTCCTCTAAGCACCTACTTGCATTAGCTCAGTGACCTCTGACGGCAGCCATCGGTAAGACTGTGACACCATTGGAGGAATGTGCAGACTGAGGCTGGAGGGACAAAACCACCTGCCCAGGTGGCGTGGTGTTGCAGGTAAACCACACTCCCCCTCAGGCAGCCCTGTGCCATCCTGCGCCTGGCCCTCTGCTCACGCCTAGGCCATCCTCAGAGCTGCCTGAGGGGCCGTGGCCTCATCCTCTAGCTGCAGCCTCTCAGGAGGTCTCAGGGGTGGCCTGCGAGCTGAGGAGCTGAGGAGTGAGGGGCAGAACTGAACCAAAGAGGATGACAGGGCCAGGCTGTGGGAACCTGGGCTGGGCAGAGGGGCAGTGTGTGTCCCCTGAAGACGGGCACAGGGACAGTCCCAGAGCTAAGTGACAGGCGTGTTGTGAGCAGGTCCGCAGACAATGGCATCCCCCATGGTTGCACGGGCCCTGCTGTGTCCTAACGGGGCAAGTGCGATTCCCTGCCAGCGTGTCTCAGCCTTGATCGCGGCTCCTGAAGCTGCCTTCGGCAGGCCGGCGTCTGACAGGCTAACCTGATGTGGAAGCTTGATTCTGTGGTTTCAGAATCCAGCTGGCCAGGCCTGCCCTCTCTGGGGTTGACCGGCTTCCAAACCAAACCGGTTGAGGTTTCTCACGTATTTACTTCTTTTTTTTTTTTTTTTTTTTGTGGTACTGGGGGTTGATCCCGGGGCCTCACGCCTGTATGCTTTGCAAGTGCTGGACCACTGAGCTGCACCCCCAGCCCTTTTATTATTTTTTTTCCTTACTTCCTGAGACAGGGTCTCGATAAATTACATAGACTTCCTCTAGTCTCGAACTTGCGATCCTCCTGTCTCCGCCTCCCAAGCCGCTGGGATTACAGACGTGCGCCACCACGCCCAGCTGACGTATTTACTTCTTAACTGGACCTGGAAGATGTATGACTTTGGCAGGTGGAGGCCCGCTTGTGCGTTGTGAAGCTGGGCCCACCATGTAGGGCACCAGGGGACCAGATGAGTGGCTGACAGGTGCCAGCAGGGCATGGAGGCCGTTGTCCTTGTCCTTCCCCCAGGCTGTCACCTCCTGTGTCCCACTGGGGAGCCTGCTCATGTCTCTGTTAAACACCAACTTTGGTGCCTCCTGAAAGTTGCTAAAATGGCAAAGAGGAAGGAGAGTGGGGGCCCCGCACAGCAGGCGAGAATGGATGGCAGAAAGTGGAGCCATGCTTACCCCGGAGCTGACGAGGGGCAGCAGCGGGTGCCCAGGAGGCATGGCCGCCTCTCTGCAGAGCTCTGGGAGGCTGAGAGGCTGAGTGCCAAGGCTGGAACCTTCAGTTCATACGTGAACCTGAGCAGAGGGAAGGGTAGCCAGGCATCGAAAGCAGGCAACAAGAAGCGAGATCTTGTTGATCTAGGCACCTGCGCGGCTGTGGGTCTACACGATGAGGCCAAAGAGTCGAGAGCTGTCCCTCTGAGGGGCCCCCAGCGCATTCTCTGGGTCCTGGGCCTCCATGTGGACTGCTCAGTGGTGGGCGTGTTGTGAGCAGGTCCGCAGACAATGGTGCTGGAGCCAGAGCAACGCCAGCAGCAGCCGCAGGTCTGCGTGAAATGCCAAGCCCCAGCCTGCCCCGGCCCTTGCCCAGATCTCTGCTCCCATCAGCAGCGCCGTGTCCACCCTCGGGAAGGATGCCAGGAGTTCACGTGGGAGGGCAGGGCCTGACACGTGGGTCCCTTTGGCTCACATCCTCCTCCCGTGGCATTTGTGGCTCCCGCTCCAGGGTGGGAGTGTGGGGTCCCCGACGAGACACACAGCTTAAGAGCAGAGACCATGTGCCCAGCCGGGCGGCCGCTCCCCACAACTGCCTCTCGGGGAAAGCCGGCCGTGCCCTCGGGGTTCCCAGCAACACTGGCAGTGTGAGTACTCGGGACGCTGGAAGGAAATCAAGTGTGAGCCCAGAGACCAAGCCACCTACAAAAACAAATCATATGAGGAAACTGAGGGACAAACCAAAGCAAAGAGACCCCCAGACTGCAGCGCTCGCTCAGGTCAGAGATGGCAGGATGGTACTGCGCTCTTGATGTCAGAACAGGCGGCTATTGAGGAAATCCAAGCACCAATGACAAGGATGAAAGTAAGTGGGACAGAAGACTGCCACAGAACATACAAGGACTCTTCTAGAAGGAGGAGCATGCAGAAGACTGGAGCAGAGGAAAGGTAAGCGGGCTGGAAGAGGGGAGTCTGCGTATCTTCTCTCCTGCCAGAAAGTGTCTCGATGCCTATACAGATAAGTCTCACGCATGTGCCCATGCGCACGCCCACCCGCTCCACCCACACACAGGAAAACTGGTGCCCGGTCCAGGAGGCCCACGGATGACCAGGAGTGTCTCCACAGAGAGTGGAGGGGAGGCTTGTTGAAGTCCGGGATGGAGCCATGTAGATTAAGCATGACAGAAAGTGCCCCGGAGCTGAAGCACACACGTGAGCTCCCCAGCCGGAAGAGCCCCACAAGCAGCCAGCACAGGAATGGAAATGACTCGCCTTGAGCCGTTGTGAAATTAGTAACATTGGGCTTAAGAAAAGAGCATCAGCTGGGTGCGGTGGTGCACGCTATAATTCCAGCGACGCGGGAGGCAGAGGCAGGAGGATCGCAAGATCGAGACCAGAGGCAGTCTGTGTAATTTAGCGAGACCCTGTCTCAAAAAGTAAAAAAATGGGCTGGGGGTGCAGCTCAGTGGTCCAGCACTTGCAAAGCATGTAAGCGTGAAGCCCTGGGTTCAATCCCCAATACCACCAAAAAAGAAAGAAAGAAAGAAAAAGAAAAAGAGAAGAACGTCTTTGACAGAAACGTGGCAGGTCACGTACAGCACGTGAGCACTAGAGCAGCGTCATCCTTCCTATGCAACTGAGAACGCTTGTCCCAGCCAGGTGTGGTTCCACACGACAGCAGACTCCGTTTTCAGACTGTCCCGCTCACGTATGGGACCCCTGTGTCCTCTGCCTACAGAAGTAGGCCACTGGTGGATGGGCCACTGGGAAAACGAGGGGCTCTGTGGGAAAAGGAGAGCAGGCGGACCCATCGGGTTCTCCTCCGCAGGGTTCCCTCTCAGTGGCTTCACAGGAAGGAGCATGTCGAAGGCACTAGCAGTGCCGGAAGTTTTCCGTGAAGGGATAACCAGCCACGTGAGGAGAACCCTGCAGTGGTGTGCGGGTGCCACGCTCAGGCCCACGTAGCAGAAGCGTGGCTGCTCATGCTGACACCAGACTCCTCCAAACCTGTGCAGCTTCTGAAAGCCAGGGCCTCCACCCACTTGCCAGAAAGCGCCAAGGTGGGTGGTGACTTTCTTCTGGGAAGGTGACTTGCTTCAGACCGGGAAAAGGTAGCAAAACCTCACAAAGGTATTTCAGTGCCGCGCAGCCAGAAAGGCGCAGATGTCCACAGCACGTGGAGAACAGGAACGAGAGTCGTTTGCAGGGAAGGGGCCGGGGTGCTCAAGCCACTGGTGAGGCGGCTGCAGGGCAAGGGCGGCTCCACAGGCTCGCTAGCCCAGAGGGTGCCAGACCCCGGGCTCCGGGAAGAATGGCAGCCAAAGGATCAGAAGAGAGAGACACGGTAACTGAGGCGCGTGTCCGCAGAGGAAGGAGCTATGCTTTGAAGAGGCAGACGGCTTAGAGATCAGTTAGCAACGTACACAGAAAAACAAGCCATTGATAAAAGGTCAGGCAGTAATTAACTGCGGGATAAATAGAATTCTAACATAGCCCATATAGGGAATAGCTGTGAATATATTTTTCTGGCCGTAACCTTATGAACACTGGTTACTGATTTATCCCCATATTGGTGGCATTGGGGAGAAGTGTGAAATTTGAAGGGGAATGGAGTGTATACAAGAGGGCCTCGTCCTAGGGAGGCAGAGGCAAGAGGATCTAAAACCTAGTACACTCGGGCCTCTTCACACGTGGGATCCACATTTGCGAATTCTACCTACTATACCTAAAAATGCCTGCAGCTGTAGCCCTGTGGCATCCGATCCCATCAGATCTCGGAAGCTAAGCAGGGTCGGGCCTGGTTAGTACCTGGATGGGAGACCACGTGGGAACACCAGAAGCTGTAGGCTTGGGAGAAGGACCTGGCAACCCCCTCCCAAAAATCAGTCTGCCATTGAAAACCCTATGAACAGCAGAGAAGCACTGACATAGTGTTTCCCCTGTTGTACAGAGGGTCGCTATGAGTCGGATACCGACTGGACGGCACCTAACAACAACAACAACAACAACATACCTAAAAAAGCTGGGATTTAGCTCAGTTGGTAGAGCACTGCACTGCAGTCTCTGAGGTCCCGAGTTGAATCCTCAGAACCGCAAAAATGGGAGAAGGACCTGGCAATCCACTCCCAAGGCAATCCCCAAACAGCCAGCCCTTGAAAACCCTATGAGGGTCGCTATGAGTTGGACACCGACTCGACGGCACCTAACAACAACATGCCTAAAAATATTCAGGAAAAATTATATCTGTATTAAGTATGTACAGAGTTTTCTTTCTCAAACTATACAGTACAACCACTATTTTCCTAGCACTTGCATTGTATTTGGTATTACCAGTAATCTAGAAATGATTTAAAGTGGACTGGACAGGGGTCTCGGTTTTGTGGGGACACCACACTGTTTTATGTGTGGGAGTTGAGCGTCCACAGATTTTGGTGAATAGTCTTGGAGCCTCCTGCAGACACAGAGGGATGGCGGTATGGAGAAGCAGGTGCAAAAGCCAGGGGCCAGGAATATTATTGTCTGTTGTTGTTCGGTGCTGTTGAGTCAGTGTCTGACTCATAGCAACCCTACGTACAGCAGGCAAAACACTATCATCAGTGCTTCTCTGCTGTTCATAGGGTTTTCAATGGCAGGTTGATTTTTGGGAGTGGGTTGCCGGGTCCTTCTCCCAAGCCTACCACCCCTGGTGTTCCCTGGAGGTCTCCCATCCAAGTACTAACCAGGCCAGACCCTGCTTAGCTTCCAAGATCTGATGGGATCGGATTCTACAGGGCTACGGATCCAGGCCACTATTTTCTGTTAGGAGCCTAATACTAGTGGTTCATACCTATCCTATGCTTTCTCGATAGACTTACTCATTAAGGGAGTAGGTTGCCACATCCTTCTCCCATTTTTGCGGTGCTGGGAATCGAACTCTGGACCTCAGAGGCTGCAGCGCAGCGCTCTACCCACTGAGCTAAATCCCAGCCTTCTGTCACCTAATTTACTGTTTAAAACAGTACAAGCCAAGCATCCCTCAGCCGAAAACCCAGAATGTGAAATGCTGTGAAATTCTGAAATTCTAAACTCCACCATGGTCTGACACCAGATCATTTTGGGTGAGGGAGACTCGACCTGAGGTTAGGTTTGCTCCAGTGGAAATGTTTTTGTAGTGGGAATGAAGTTCATTTGCCTCCACAGAGGGCGCCCTCCCCAAACTAAATGGGAAAAGCAAACTGAAGGGGCCTGATGGTGGGCAGGGGCGAGTGCAACGCCCCTTCCATCATCACCCACTGGTCTCCCCTCGCAGAGCACCTTTTGGGCCACTTGGAACAAGCCAAAAGCCTTCCCGCAGGCAGCCAGCCTGAGGCGGCCCCCGCAAAGGAGCCCGACGCCCCCCGGGGGGAGCCTCCCGCGGTGCCCGAGAGCGCCAGTGTCCAGAGGGGCGCAGCCACCAAAGAGCAGAAGAAAAAGCCTCGAAGGGGGAGGAAGCCCAAGGCGTCCAAAGCCGAGCAGCCTCTGGTCATCGTGGAAGACAAGGAGCCCGCAGGTGAGGGGCCGGGGTGAGGCGTGGCTGGTGTGTGCGGTGCAGCCTGCCTGGGGCTGCCGGGTGGGAGGCCGCATGGATAGGCTTCTGAGCCCGTCTCCTTTCCCTCAGTCAACACTGTGGCAGCATGATGATCACCCAGTACCTTCCACACCGGGCTGGGATTTAGCTCAGTTGGTAGAGCAGCGCTCTGCAGTCTCTGAGGTCCAGAGTTCAATTCCCAGCACCGCAAAAATGGGAGAAGGACCTGGCGATCCACTCCCAAGGCGATCCCGAAACAGTCAGCCATTGAAAACCCTATGAGGGTCGCTATGAGTCAGATACTGACTCGATGGCACCTAACAACAACAACATTCCACACCATGAAGGTCCGGGTTGTGGACCCACCAGTCTCGCCGGCACTCCCCAGGATGGAGGCCAGCCTCCCCCCATAGCCTCTGCTGAGGCTATAGCATATATATGTTGTTGTTGTTGTTGTCGTTGTTGTTAAGTGCAGTCAAGTTGTGTCCGACTCATAGCGACCCTCATAGGGTTTTTAATGGCTGTTTCGGGATTGCCTCGGGAGTGGATTGCCAAATCCTTTTCCCATTTTTACGGTGCTGGGAATTGAACTCGGGACCTCAGAGACTGCAGCGCAGCACAGCGCTCTACCAACTGGGCTAAATCCCAATCCTTTTTATAGCATATATATACTACAGCATATACACTACTATAGTATAGTAGTGTATTATATACTATACACTATAGTATACTATGTGGCCTACAGCCACAGCCCTGTGGCATCCGATCCCGTCAGATCTCGGAAGCTAAGCAGGGTCGGGCCTGGTTAGTACCTGGATGGGAGACCGCCTGGGAACACCAGAAGCTGTAGGCTTGGGAGAAGGACCTGGCAACCCCCTCCCAAAAATCAATCTGCCATCGAAAACCCAATGAACAGCAGAGAAGCACTGACAATAGTGTTTCCCCTGTTGTACAGAGGGTCGCTATGAGTCGGATACCGACTCGACAGCACCTAACAACAATAACAACATAGTATACTATACTACTATACTATAGCATATATACTACTATTTATATTATATATATGTATACACCTATGTGTGCGTGTGTACACACACACACACACACACACACACACACTACAGCATGGTTAGCATTGCTGACTGGAGCCCTCCGTGTCCAGCTGCTTTTTTTTTGTTTGTTTGTTTTGGAGATGGGGTTCACTATGTTGCCCCTGCTGACCTCAAACTCGCGATCCTCCTGCCTCAGCCTCCTGGGTAGCTGGGATCACAGACGTGGCCACAGCGCCAGCTCCTGTGAGACTTTTCCACGTCATGTGGGTCAGTCGCTGCTCTCTGTGATGCAAACACCCAGTGTTCACTGCCCACTGCCTGGGGGTGCCGGGGGGCGGTGCCCGGCCCTGGCTGGGGTTTGTTCTTCCATTGTGCAGAACCCTCAGTTGAGTTTGGAGGGAGCGCGGGTCCTCTTTCTAAGATGTACCGTCTGGGCAGAGCTCTGGCCCTGCGGTCCTCATGCGGTCCCTGCCTGCTGCCGGCCCTATGGGTGCCTGGTTGGTCTCACACGAGAGGGTGAGGCAGGTGCTTAGGCGCACCCCACCCCACCTGCCATCCTGGCACCCGGCCTTCTTTATATGGTCTGAGACATCCCAAGATTTCTTTTGTGAAAATGGGAAGAAATCCTTGGAATTAAAATGTTAATTCAGAAGAGTGGCCTTCACCAAACCTTCCTGGCTCCTCCCTGTCCTCTCCTGGTCTGGCCAGCTCCCCACCCCTGCACTGCTTGGAACTGACATGAAGCAGAGCAGTTTAAATTCCCCAGGGCAGGTCCCTGCCTTGCACAGAAAGGCAGAGAAGACATTATTTCCTAATTGTTGCTCCTTAGTGGGCCAAGCAGTAGAAAGCAGTGGTTGCATTTTTTAAAAAATGTAATCTCCCACATTTCATCGATCGCATTTCAGGCCTGAACTTGTATTATTGTGGTTATTTGATATTAGTTGTTTTTTGTTTGTTTGTTGGTTGGTTGGTTGGTTGGTGGGTGGGTTTTTTTTTGTTGTTGTTTTTTTTTTTTTGCGGTACTGGGGGTTGAACCCAGGGCCTTGTGCTTGCATGCTCTGCAAGTGCTGGACCACTGAGCTGCACCCTCAGCCCATTTACTTTTTGAGACAGGGTCTCGCTAAGTTATGCAGACTGTCTCTGGTCTGGAACTTGTGATCCTCCTGCCTCCACCTCCCGAGCTGCTGGGTTTACAGGTGTGTGCCACCACGGCCAGCGCTGGTTATTTGATGTTAGTTTTACGAATCCCCTATTTCTAAAATGTTTTTGGTTAGTACGAAGAGAGCTTGAAGTCATGTTGTAATGCCGTGGACTTAAAAAAGAATCACAAAATTTTAACTTCAGTTTGCGTTCAGAAAAACATTTCACTTTTCTTCATATACAGCCAATGCGTAAACCCTGACCATTATGCCCACTCTTTGGCCTGGCTGTGGTCCCACGAGGCGGCAGGTCCCCTGGGTGTGATCTGTCCTTTCCCCAAGCTGGTGGTAACCTGATTTGACACATCCCTTCGCACAGAGCAAGTGGCCGAGATTGTCACCGAGGTCCCGCCAGACGAGCCTGTGAGCGCCACTCCGGATGAGCGGATCATGGAGCTGGTCTTGGGGAAGCTGGCGCCCCCTGCTGGTGACGTCAGCTCAGTGCCAAAGTAAGTCCCGCTCCGCCCCCCGGCCGCATGTCCCTGGCGGGCAGCTGATCAGTACTGGCGTAAGGCGCCTCCCCCAGGAAATCCCGGGGAGCTGGGACAAGCCTCATCTCTCACGACCTGAGTTGTGCCTCCTTCGGAGGCACCAGGAATGTTCTGGAGCTGTGGTCAAAAATGTACATAACAAAATTTGTCACCATAGCCTTTTTAAGAGCACAGTTGAGAGGCGTGAGGTACAGTGGGGGGTTGTGCTGCCGTCTCCACCATCCAGCTCCACGGCGTTTCCTCATTCCAAACTGAAACCCTCACCACTAAACAGTCGCTACCCATTGCCCTCCCCAGCCCCAGGCACCCACCATCCTGCTTCCTGCCTCTGAATTTGCCCTAGCGACCTCCTCTAAGTGGAATCTTACAGTGTTTCTTCTTCTATGATTGGCTTATCTCGTTGAGAATAATGTCAGGGTTTATCCACATTGTAGCAGGCGTCAGAATTTCCTTTTTTAAGGCTGTGCAGTATTCCACTGGTGTATATACCCATTGTATTTACCTATCAGTGGACGCTTGGGTTGCTTCTACCCTCTAGCTGTTGTGAGTCATGTTCCTAGGATCAAACTGTTTGGTATTTTGATTTGAGTAAAATTAGCACTTTATGTTCCTTGCCTCCTTTTCTTTTTGTGAGCAAAGAAAGTATTTATATTTTAGTTATGATTTCTGGGCAAGTTTTTGCCTTGAAGTGGAAGAAGCTGATGATCGTTTTAAAGCCCTTTTTGGAGTGCTCCTTCCGGTGGTCAGAATGCACCTTGGTGAATGTATGGGAACGCTAGAAATGAAGGCCAAAGTAGCATGAGAAAGGATGTTACCTATTTACTATTTATCATAGATACTTACCACCAAAATCCTATTTAATAGGAAGAGGGAGTGTTAAAAGTCAGCTTCGGATATAACATAAAGCACGGTAGAGTCAAGACCAAGTGAAAATGAGAGAGCACAGACAGGGTTATTTTGTTGTTGTTAGGTGCCCTCGAGTCGGTATCCCGCTCATAACGACCCTCATAGGGTTTTCAATGTCTGACTGTTTCGGGATTGCCTTGGGAGTGGATTGCCAGGTCTTTCTCCCATTTTTGCGGTGCTGGGAATTGAACTCGGGACCTCAGAGACTGCAGCGCAGGGCTCTACCAACTGAGCTAAATCCCAGCCCCAGGGTTATTTTAGTCGGAATATAAACTAAGCTCCGGGCTTTCTGGCGGCCAGAGCTGAAGTGCAGTGGGACACTTGGCTGTTGTGCATTCAGGGTGGGTCTGCCTTGGAGCCCTGCCCGCCCTCCCCCTTCCTGCACACCCACTAGGGCTGGGAGGGAGAAGGAGGCTCTTCCTAAGGTGCAGGTGACAGAGAACTTTTGCTGTCCGAGACCCTGGTCCCCCTCCTGCCTTTGACTGGACATCTGTCTCGCGGACAGGTTCACGCATCATCAGAGTGGCGCGCTCACCCTCAAGAGGAGCCTGGTTCTGTCCAGCAGGCACGGCGTCCGCCGGAAGCTGGTCCGGCAGCTGGGGGAGCACAAGCGGGTCCACCAGTGCAGCACCTGCAGCAAGGTCTTCCAGAACAGCAGCAACCTGAGCCGCCACGTGCGCTCGCACGGTGCGCGCCCAGGGCAGTGGTGGGAGGAGGGTGGGGTCCTCACCTGAGAGCAGGGCGAGGGGCGAACTCTGCAGGCTGCCTGACGTGCTTCAGAAGAGGCGCCCTCGCTGAGCCCTGCCCGCCCAGTGATCCGCTTTCCTCCTCCTGGGTCCTTAGGGGACAAGCTGTTTAAATGTGAAGAGTGCGCCAAACTGTTCAGCCGCAAGGAGAGCCTGAAGCAGCACGTGTCCTACAAGCACAGCAGGACCGAGGTGGGTGGACCCACCCCAGGGAACAACTGACCAAATGATCCCACAGGATCCCACAGCCTGAAGGGGGCAGCCATGGAGGAGGGGGGCTAGGAGTCTCCCAGGGTGTAATTGACTGAATGATCCCACAGGATCCTGCAGCCTGAAGGGGGCAGCCATGGAGGAGGGGGGCTAGGAGTCTCCCAGTGTTCAATTGACCAAATGGTCCTGCAGGATCCCATAGCCTGAAGGGGGCAGCCATGGAGGAGGGGGG
>VMDO01025183.1:0-10733 GCA_007922755.1 Pedetes capensis | reverse complement strand
AGTCTCTCAGGGGCTCTCAGGACATCCGTGGCCCTGGTGGGCCAAGCCGCCCCAGGAAGCGTGAGGAGATGGCAGCAGAATGGGGTGGGTCCCTATCTAGGGCAGTTGTACCGCCAGCCAGTGTGCAGACTGCTTCCTCCTGCTAGGGTGGGGGAGGAAGCCATAGCATAGGCAGCCTGGGAAGCTGCCCAACAGCACCTGGGGAGCCTCTGGGTTGCGGAGCCGCTCTGTCTGGATCCGTGTTGACGGCCCGTCTGTCGAGCAGGTGGACGGCGAGTACCGCTACCGCTGCGGGAGCTGCGGGAAGACCTTCCGCATGGAGAGCGCGCTGGAGTTCCACAACTGCCGCACAGGTGAGCCGGGCCTGCTGGGGCGTGGGCGGGGCCGTGGGAGGGAGTGGAGCGGAGCGTCCTCCTGGGCCACCATCCTCCACGCGCCCTGCCTGCAGACAGAGGGCTCCCAGAGCCTTGTGTGATGGAGGACCAGGGCGTCCCTTGACTCAAGGGTGAGCTAAGGAGGTGCGGGAGCGGCCTGGGAGGGAGCTTCGCCTGGCTTGGTGGGAGGCGCTTCCTGCTCCCAAGCCAGACCCCCACCCAGTCCCCTTGCCAGCACCAGCAGATCCCTGGGGGGCAGTGGAAGAGCCTGTTCCTGGCTTGCACTAGAGCAGCCTGGGCAGGGCTGGAGGGCCCGTCGGCCCAGGCGCGTCCTAGGCGCTGTCCCTGTCCAGAGGTAGGAGCCCCTGCTGCCCCCTTGAGGCTGCAGGATCCTGCCGGACCATTCGGTCAGTTATACCCTGAGAGACTCCCAGCCCCCTGTCCTCCATGGCTGCCCCCTTCAGGCTGTGGGATCCTGCGGGACCATTTGGTCAATTGCAGCCTGGGAGACTCCCAGCCCCCCATCCTCCATGGCTGCCCCCTTCAGGCTGTGGGATCCTGTAGGATCACTCTGTCAATTATACCCTGGGAGACTCCCAGCCCCCCGTCCTCCGTGGTTGCCCCCTTCAGGCTGTGGGATCATTCGATCAATTGCACTGCCTAGCTGTGGCACTGAGCCCCAGGGTGCCCTGCGCTCTGGGCAGGGGAGCCCTGCTTCCCTGGATTTGCTCCCTGGAGGCGGCCCAGGCATCAGGCACTGGGCAGAGGGTGCTGGTGGGGGTCCCTGCGCCTTGTATTCTCCCCCTCTCTAGGATTCGTAGCAAACCCCGGAGAGGAGGGGACCCGTGTCAGTCGGCTTAGAGACCTACCAGGTCAGCCCCCACTGTCCATCCCTGCCTGCCCCTGGGTCCTGCTGAGGCTGCTGCCCTCCGGCTGCTGCTCATTTGCTTGTTCGCTGGTTCCGCCCTCCCTGGTGACGCCTTTCTCTCTGTGGCCAGCTGTTCCAAGGGGCAGTGGGCTCCAGTGGTCCCCAGTGTTAGCTGGACGGCAGGACCCCTGCCTGGGGTAGGAGCATCCCCCAGCGGCTGCCAGGTGACCTTCAGCATCCTGCCACCTGGACCAAGCCCACACCTTCCAGGAGTGCCGTGGGGACTCAGGCCACCCGTCCCCTGTGGTGCAGCCTCAGGCTGGCAGACAAGCCTCAGTTCTCTGCTCCAGTCACTTGGCACCCGATGGTCCCTCGGCGTGCTGCAGAGGGAGGGGTCGGGGAGGAGGTCTGGGCAGGGCCCTCGTCTTGCTTTGGCACTGCAGTCGAGGTGGAAGGCGGGGATTCATCCTCTTTTTATCTTGAACCATTTCTCTAGATACAAACAAAACAGAAATTGATAAGTGCAGCAGTTGCCCCACGTCAACGGAAGGTTCTGTGACGCAAGATGCTGGTCCTTGTTTAAAATGTGCATTGGGCGGTGGGCGCGCTTTTCTCCAGCCTCGACAGGCTTACCTGGGTCCTCCTGTTCGGTGACTGGCATTGCTGGCTCATCTGTATGTTGGCTATGCTACTTTGACCCCGTGGAGGGTGCTGGGGAGTAGTGAGCTCATGCTGAGCCCTCAGGCAAAGTGCGGGCTCTCTGCCTCTTGGCAGGATGGCTTGGCCCCTGGCAACCCACTCTCCTGTCCATCAAGGTGACCGCTCCCCATAGCCTTTACCAGAGTGCATGGGCATTTGTCCATAGTTGATGTGCTTACCAGAGCATTCACATGGACCTCACGGTGGCAGGGCAAGCGGAGGGATAAGGGCTGCTGGGCCCAGGTACCTCTCGGGGTTCCTTCACCCAGGCCTCTGGCCTCTGCCAGGTCATCTCTGCCCCACTCTGCTCCCAGCAGCCGAGGCCCCCTCCAAGCTGCAGGTCCTGGTGTGAGGTGGCTGACCGCTGCGGCCCCAGGGCACACTGTGCCTGCCACCTCTCCCAGCGCTGCTCAGCCGCTGCCCAGGGGAGACTCACCTGTGCCCACAGGGGGCACTGTGCCTGGTGATGTGATGGGCTGGCCCTGTAAAAAGGTGTAGCTTTGTACAAAGCCACACAGCAGACTCCCTGGCCCTAGGCGGAGAATCCCTTAGACCTCATGCTGAGAAGCTTAGCAGAACAGAAACCTTACAGAAGATTGCATCAGGAGCAGGCTGGTGGCGCGCGCCTGTCATCCCAGCATCTCAGGAGGCAGAGGCAGGAGGATCGCAAGTTCTAGACCAGAGGCAGTCTGTGTAACTTAGCGAGACCCTGTCTCAAAAACTAAAAAAAAAAAAAAAAAAAAAAAGGGCTGAGGGTGCAGCTCAGTGGTCCAGCACTTGCAGAGCATGCAAGCGTGAGGCCCTGGGTTCAACTTCCAGTACCACTAAAAAAAAAAAAAAGATTGCATCACGAAATTACCTGCAACACCAGTATCAGCAGCAGTGAAGCGCGTGCGTTGCAATAAGTGAGCTGGACACAAAGTTCCACGCCCATAAACATAATCGTGACCGCGTTCAACCTCAGAAATCAGAAGCACATTCTTTGCACACGCGGTGCGTGGATGCATGTGCAGTGGGCTTGCAGATGGGACCACACCCATCAAACACTAGGCCAAAGAGAAGCCAGCGTGGGTGAATCGTGAATGACGGTTCAGCTTGAAAGGAAAGGGAGCGGCTTGGTGGGACCGGGCAGTTTGGCACCTTCATGACGCGCTTTCCGTGGCTGGTAACTGAAGGTTCCGAGTCAGGGTTGGGCTGCCTGCAGCCCCTTCCAGTCCTTACAGGAGGGCTGCATCCTCCTGTCCTGCCGTGGTCAGAGCTAAAGCCAGGCACTGTCCTCTCCCTGCCCTGCCCGCCCCACCCTGGGTGTGGAGCCCCGAGGCGTTGGTGTCCCCACCGCTGCCTCCTCCCTTGCTCCCAGGCCTTGGCCGTGGCCTCGTGGCTGGGCAGATGGCCCTTCCTGGGGTCTTTGTTTCCCCGACAGGGACAAATGGCAAGGTCTGACTTTCCTCAGGTCCGGGTGCTCTGTCCTCACTTGAGGGAAGCCAAAGGCATCCGAGACCAGAGCCCCACCCGAGGGTGGCCTGTCATTGGCCCCAGCCAGTTGGCCCCGCCCTCTGGAGACGCTGGCAGCCTTTGCCGACGTCTTGGTCAACACAACAGGCCGAGGCGGGGGCCACTGTGGCATCTAGTGGATGGAGGCCAGGGCTGTCGCTCCGCGCCCCCCAGGGCAACCCCAAACCCCAAACCCAGTGACCCCACCCAGATGGCAGCTGCAGGAGCCCCTGGACCACAGGGAACACAGCTGCTGTGCAGACGCAGAGAACCAGTGGCGCTCCTGGGGGACAGTGGCTGCTTCCTGCCTCTACCCTTGGGGGGCTCAAGAAAACACCCATTGAGCCTCGGCTGCTCAGTGGGCTGCAGCCCGAGGTCCTTGCCCTGGAGAACAGAGATGACACCTGTGTCACCCCCTCTGTGTCTGCTGCCTTGGTGGGGGAGGGAAGGAGTAGCTCCGTGGGCAGAGCCGGCCCCAGGGGATGTGCCTGGGGGCGCCTGGGGTCCCGGGCCCAGGGCTGCAGGGGCCTGAAGGAGGGTGCTGGGAACAGAGGTGGTGCAGGGGACTGCGGCGGGTCTGGGGTGGGGCAGAAGCTGCCGCTGGCTGGCTGCCCTTGAGGTGGGGGTCAAACGGGGCCCACGATGGAGATGTGGGTGTTTCTGAAGGCGTCAGTGTGTGTGTGTGTGTGTGTGTGTGTGTGTGTGTGTGTGTGTGTGCGTGCACGTTTGTGTGAGGTGTTCGTTGAGTGTGTGTGTGTTGTGTGTGTATTTGTGTGCGCGCACGTTTGTGTGAGGTGTTCGTTGAGTGTGTGTGTGTTGTGTGTGTGTGCGTGCACGTTTGTGTGAGGTGTTCGTTGAGTGTGTGTGTGTGTGTGCGTGCACTTTTGTGTGAGGTGTTCGTTGAGTGTGTGTGTGTTGTGTGTGTATTTGTGTGCAGTGTGTGTGTGTTGTACATGTTGGGTGCGTGTAGGGCTGTGGTGAGTGGGGGGGACGTGCAGTGTCTGTCGAATGCATGTGCGATGTGTGTATTTGGGGTGTGGGGAGCATAAGCGTGTGCATCGCATGTGTGGTGTAAGTAGGAGATCTGTGGTGAGTGTGGGGCGCACGTCCACTAAAGGGGGGCCTGGCAGCAAGGCGGACGCGCTGGCAGGTGGAGAACTTCGGGGTGTTGCTATCAGTGAGGAGGGCTGGGCCTGAGGACGGGCCGGGTGACGGCAGGCGGCTGCGCGAGGGCCAGGGGCACAGGGGCTTGGCTCCATCCCTTCTCCCTGAGAGAGCTGGGTCCTGAGTGCGTGCGGGGAGGGCGTGTGCCGGAGCGAGCGTCCTGGGTGTCCTGGGTAGATGCCGCCTGGCCGTCGACCCCTCTGTTTCCCACTGCCTGGCAGGGCGTGAACCCGGGTCGGGTGACTTAGGCCCCGGTCGCTGTGTTTGCTCCCCGGACAGATGACAAGACGTTCCAGTGTGAGATGTGTTTCAGATTCTTCTCCACCAACAGCAACCTCTCCAAGCACAAGAAGAAGCACGGGGACAAGAAGTTCGCCTGTGAGGTCTGCAACAAGATGTTCTACCGCAAGGACGTCATGCTGGACCACCAGAGGCGGCACCTGGAGGGTGAGCCTGGCGGGGGGCCCCGGAGGGGGCACCGTGGCGCACTGGGAATAATGCATGGGAGGAGCGCGTGGAGCCGTGGCGTGCAGCCACACGGCCTCTTGGAAGCTGCTCCGTAGCGCCTGACTCACCCGCTGCTCAGTGGGGTCACCTGGTCTGGAGCGCCCCCTGCTGGTTGGGCTGAGGGGCTGCACTAATGGAGCTGTGACTGAGCGAAGCCCCCTAGGGGACGTTGCGGAACAGGTGCGCAAAGCCAGAGAGTTTGTAGCGCTGACTGTTGTTAGAAATGTTCCTTTAAAGAGGTTTTTAGTCCTGCGGAAAATCCGTTCAGTGTGGCAGGAAGTGGGAAAAGCCACTCTGAAACCGTGTGCAGTGAGCTCTCGGCCGTGCCGAGAACCATCAGAACACTGACATCCGCTCAGGCAACCCGGGATTTTCTGCCGGGAGCGGCTGCCCTTTGCTGCCAGCCCCGCATAAGTGGCGCTCCCTGATTACAACACCCTTTTATCAACACTCGGAAAGGTCATTTTATAGAAAATTACAGATGAACATGTGCTTGAAAAGAGAACGCGGGATGACTGCAAGGAGGACCTCGCCGTGTCCGCGCTCGTGCGCGTGCGCGGGGATCGTTGCGCTTTCCAAGAGCAGGGCACGTCCCTGCGCACCACTGCGCTTTATGTTTGCACCCAGCCCCTCTTCACGTTGCTTCTTGTGATTTCTTAGAGGTGTTTTGTTTTGTTTTGTTTTTGCAGCACGGGGGGTTGAACCCATGGCCTCACGCCTGTATGCTTTGCAAGTGCTGGACCACTGAGCTGCACCCCCAGCCCTTTTATTTATTTATTTTTTTAACTTTCTGAGACAGGGTCGTGCGTAGTTACACAGACTGCCTATGGTCTCAAACTTGAGATCCTCCCGCCTCTGCCTCCCAAGCCGCTGGGATCACAGGCGTGCGCCACCGCGCCTGGCCTTAGGGATGTTCTTAGGGCCTCACTCAGCTGCCAGTGAGCAGTGGGCAAGCCACGGCACCTCAGTTTCCTCACTCAGACAGTGGGGGTAGTACTTGTCCCCCTCCCCGTGTCAGTGTTACGGTTGGGCCAGGCCCTGTCATGAAGCTTCCCATACGGTCCCTCACGGAGCTCGTGGCCTCTGTGATTCCCACCAGAAGCCACCTGTTTCCTATGACGACCTGGTTCGGCTATGGGTACCATTCCTGAGTGATCCAGACCACGTGCCATGGGCGTCCTTGCCTGGCACTGTGGCCGTTTCCTGGGTCCTCCTTCACCTGAGACCACACCCTGCCTCCTGTGCATCTGTGCGGGATGATGCGGGAATGCACCAGAAAGTGCAGGCGCGGAAGTTGCCCAGAGGAGGATTTCTGTTGGGTTCAGAGATCCCCGCTCTCACGTGAACTTGTATGCATTTATCGTTGAGATGGGGTCTACTTGTGCGGTCCAGGCCGGTCCTGAACCCCAGGGTTCAAGCGGGCTTCCCAGCCCAGTCTCCTGTGTGTTGGGGAGCACAGCCATGAACCCCTGTGCCCAGCTCCTGAGACCGTGGAGCAGTGCGTTCCTATCCCAGGCCTGGGGGAGGTCACGGGGCTGCGTCTGGGTCCGGCCCGCATGCTCGTTCTCAACGTGGGGTCTGCGTTCTCAGGAGTGAGGCGGGTGAAGAGAGAGGACCTGGAGGCCAGTGGGGAGAACCTGGTGCGCTACAAGAAGGAACCCTCCGGATGCCCGGTGTGCGGCAAGGTAACACCCCACGGTCGCCATGGGTGCTAGGACCTGAGCTGCAAGGTGCCCCACTTTCTTAAGTTAAAATAGAGCAGCACCGAGTACTGCTGGGGGCGCTTTGGGGGGGGCAGTTAGTGCTCACATTGTCTCACACTGAGGCATCCACTCACTTCGCACACCTGTCGTTTGAGTCCTTTGTCCCCTCAGAGATGGCTTTTCCGGTGAACCTCTGAGGAGAGACATTTTCCCTCCACCGCATGTCCCCCCTTTGCCGTGATTTCCTGTCCGGAGGCTCACGCTCTGCTTTTGAGCATCTTTGGCCATTGTCCCTATGGTGAGGATGGGGCACAGTGACCGAGGACCGGAGGTCCCAGGGCTCTGTGTCACCTGTCAGAGCAGGCCCCTCCCGTGTGGTGGCCAGGGTGTCTTGTCTGGGTCAGAGAAGCACCAGCCCCGGTGAGTAGCGTGCAGGTTCTGGTTCCCAGCCGATCCAGGCGCCCCCTGTGTGAGCAGCATGGCTTTTCCCATGGGAGCGCGTCCGACCCAGTGCCTCTGGGCAGGCTGCCCTGGCTGTGGCACGTGTCCACAGCGTGGGCATCTGGTGCTCAGAGCCCGTCTTGGTTTCTCTGGCAAAGCCACATCAGTACGCCACATAGACCTGATCCCACACTCAGTGCGTTAGTACCTGGGCTCGACTGGAAATGCCATCGCTAAACCTTCACAGTCCAATGGCTGGCAGGGGCCACCTGTGCCCTAGAGGACGAGGACATGTGTGGCTCCCAGCGCTCAGAGCACACGCTGCAGGATGGGGCGTGGAGAGGCTCCCACGTGGCTCTCGGCCCAGCACCTCCACGAGTGGCTCAGGCAGCCCTGGGCGTCCCTGAGTCTGGTCCAGCTGCACCGTTCCTGGGAGCTGCTGTGTGTGGTGCTGGTGCCCGGGGCAACTTCACCACCCAGGCACCTCCGCTCTGGGGACCCAGCCAACTGTGAGCATCCCAGCTGCCTCTGCCTCCCAGCGCGGCAGCATTGCCAGATCTTTGGACCTTTCCAAGGGAAAAAGGAAAGCTATATTTTTATATGGGGCTGGGATTGAGCTCAGTTGGTAGAGTGCTATGCTGCAGTCTCTGAGGTCCTGAGTTCAATTCCCAGCACCGAAAAAATGGGAGAAGGACCTGGCAACCCACTCCCAAGGCAATCCCGAAACAGTCAGCCATTGAAAACCCTATGAGTTTCGCTATGAGTCGGATACTGACTGGACGGCACCTAACAACAACAACAACAATTTTTATATGACATTTCCTGTTTTTTTTTTTTCCAAACCACGGAGCCGGCCAAAGCCTGTGAGCTGGGGTGCCAGTTCTCCAATGAGAACTGAGGGTTTTGGGGGATGGGGAGCTGGGGACAGGCAGGGTGCCGAGCCAAGAGGTGGAACACATGCCATGGGGTCAGATGGGTTCCAGGACATCTGCCCCTGGCTTCCTGGCCACCAGGAAAGGCCACCCAGGTGGACACTCCGCCATGCCCCAGAGGTGGCCTGTTCCTACCTTGTCCTCTGTTCTACGCTGCGGGGCACATGGGGCCATGTGTGTGGGCCACAGTATCTCCGGCCCCAAGCCCAGTGCTGGCCATAGAGGGACCCCCGGGGACGAGTGCAGAATGAAGAGTGAGTCTCGACACTCGTCCCTCTAGGCTGGAAATGTAAAGGTCGGGGGCATTGATGAGAATGTGCACAGAGCAGTACACATTGAGGACTGACTGTTCCCCGCCATCCACTTTCAGGAAGCTGCAGGTATGGTGGACTGGCCAGCACTAGGCAACCCGCGAGGGCAATGCCTGAGTGAGTGTAAAGACACTTGAGCCACGCTGCCACGTACAGTGGACACCAGACACGGCGCTTTCCGTGTCATGACAGTGCAGGTGTCTGAGCACAGGTCGCCCCTCACCAGAGTCAGGGATTGTGTGTATTTCGCACTCACAGGGAGTCTGGAGGAAGCCGCCCATGTCCCTGAGCCTCACGCCTCTCCCAGGGGTCCCACGCGTGGCAGCCTCCCACGCCAGACCTTCTTCCCCAGGTGTTCTCCTGCCGGAGCAACATGAACAAGCACCTGCTGACCCATGGGGACAAGAAGTACACGTGCGAGATCTGCGGGCGCAAGTTCTTCCGCGTGGACGTGCTCCGGGACCACATCCACGTCCACTTCAAGGTGTGGGTCACACGTCTGCCTCGCCCGGTCGGAGGTGGGGTGCGGTCATCCTTAGCCAGTGCAGTCACCCTTAGCCAGTGTGGTCACCTGTAGCCACTTGTTCTTAGCCAGCCCGTCTTACTGGCCCAAATGACCCAGGTCAGGTGGTCATAGACAAAGGAAATTTGCTTCTCACTGCTCTGGAGACCTGAGGTCCAGGGTCAAGGCTGTGGCAAATTCGGTGTCTGGTACGGGCTCACCATCACGGCTGGGGCCTTCTTGTTGTGTCCTTGCACGGTGAAGGGGACAGGGACTGTCTAGACCCTGTCCTACAGAGACACTGATCCCACGAACAAGGGCTCCACCGCCAGACCCCCTCCCCCCCAGAGGCCCCTCCGCACACCATGACCCTAGGGGAGACTCCAACACAGGACTTCAAGGGACACAGCTTTTCTGGCCATTGCCACGTCCTCACGTGGCTGTCAGCCTGGCCACTGTCGGTCTCTTCCGAGTGGCTTCCACACCTGGCTTGTCTGTCTCACGTAGTCCAGCTGTGAGCTGAATGAAAATTGCCCACCACGGCCCCTTCCCTCCCGGGAGAAGGGGCGAGAGGCGAGGCCAGGCTCCGCCTCCTCCCTGCCTTTGAGGAAAGGGAGGGGCTGAGCAGCCTCTCCAGGGAGCAGCCAGGACTCGGCAGTGATAAGGGTGGGGGAAGCCCGGATCCAGGAGAGGTGGGGAAATAATCGCAGCTGGAGCCAAAGGCCCAGAGCAGAGCGATCGGGGTGTCTCCCGCAGGACCCAGCCTGGGTGTGGGTGGCATTTAGCTGGGCAGGCGGGAGAGTCAGAGAGCAGGCGGGGCGCGGTGGCCAGGCCCGCAGCAGCATGCGTACCTCCCTGGGGGCCGAAGCCGTGGGGCAGCGCGTCAGAGGCCGGCCCTCGGCTGTTCCTTCCGCAGGATATCGCGCTAATGGACGACCACCAGCGGGAGGAGTTCATCGGCAAGATCGGGATCTCCTCCGAGGAGAACGACAACTCGGACGAGAGCGCCGACTCGGAGCCGCACAAGTACAGCTGCAAGAGGTGTCAGGTACCTGCCCGCGCAGCGGAAGGAAACCCTCCCCGACACCGCGCCCCCCCTCCCCCCCCGCACTACGTCAGTGCTTCTCTGCTCTTCATAGGGCTTGGGGTGGCTGATACTGTTTCCGGAGTGGGCTGCCAGGTCCTTCTCCCATTTTTGCGGTGCTAGACATTGAACCTAGGGTCTCAGAGCCTACGGAGCAAGCACTCTACCAATTGAGCTAAAGCGTAGCCCTCAGATTGGATTAGGAGCACCCTAATAACCTCACTGCCTGCAGCCGTACCACTGTGGCATCCAATCCCGTCAGAGCTCAGAAGCTAAGCAGGGTGGGGCCTGGTTAGTACTTGGATGGGAGTTGGCCTGGGAAGGGAGCGTGGCCGGGCTGCGGGGCCCCACCACACCCATGTGCGAATAGCGGGGAGCTGTGCAAGAAGGAAGATGTCCTGCATCTCCTGGGTCTGGGTCTGCACAACCAGGCGGTCAGGCAGTGCTGCCGACTGGGGTGGCCGGTCTCCTGGGTGGCCCCTCAGGCCAGGCATTCGCTGCCCCATCCCTCTCCTGTGCATGAAAAGAAACTTCCTTAAAGAGAAGGTGGAACTTTTTTTTTTTTTTCAGTACTAGGGGTTGAACCCAGGGTCTCGCACTTGCATGCTCTGCTGGACCACTGAGCTGCACCCCCAGCCCATTTTTTTACTTTTT